>ML856113.1:9246-27079 GCA_009831015.1 Picea engelmannii | reverse complement strand
AGTATAAATAGAGGATGTATGAGGCAGTTAGGGAGTGAATCATAGATCATATCATATATCATCATTGAAATTTGGCATGAGCAGAGTACTTTGAGCATCCTTTTGAGTTTTGAGTCAAAGTCTGTATTTTGTTGAGATCTGCAGAGCTCGGATGGAGTCAAAGTTGAGATGTAATTGAGGGTCAGGTTGCAAGCTGTGGAGCTTGGTGCGTCATTGGTCAGCCTCACCATTCTTAAACCCTATGATGTAATCCGCGTAGCGCTATTTTGATGAAGAATAGAAATAAGCAGAAGATCTTTGTGGACGTAGCCAAGGGGGGGTGAACCATGGTAAAATGGTGTCTCTCTGTGTGCTATGTTGCTTTTATGTTCTTTACAATGAGTGAATGGATAAATGAATGCATATGTTAGGGTTTATTTACAACGTGCACTAGAATAATTATGCAGAATAGATGTTATTAAATGGATAAAGTAGTAGATCAGATGAATGTTATGGTACAATGCATGTTAAAATAGAAGCAGAAGTAAAAAGAACGTCCCCAGTCCCTTCCATGACTGTAGAAACCTACGTCCTACAGTCACCCATAAGACATCTCGGGTGAGACTGTGTTGTGAACTTTGTGCACGGTGTAGCCCTATGGTTTACCAGAAGGGCCGATCGTGAAAAGGTTTTTGTTGGAGAACTAACGTAGAACCTGGGTCAGCCCATACATCCAACAACAACATACAAAAGGACATTTGTGGGCAAGGGTTTCTCAAATAGCCAAAGGAAAGATCAAGGGCACATTTGTGGTCTAGCTTGGTCAAGGAAGGAAGGGCACACTTCTTGGGTGCATTATTTGAGGAACCTTCTTGCATAGCTTGAGAGGAGCTTGCAAAGTGTACATGTTCTATTTTGTTTACTTCCTTGTTGCATTCCATGCTTGAGACACTCCATATATATATATATATATATATATATATATATATATATATATATATATATATATATATATATATATATATATATATATANGATTTTCCTGGGGGGGGGTTTGTCCATGGTCATGTTGACCAAAAATTACACTTGTTCATTTTTCATGTATGCTTAGTTGTATATCACCAATAGGAGCTTGTTAATATCCTAGAGGAGTGTTATTTGTTTTATGGTATTTTCATGTGCTAACATCAGTTCTATAACCACTTGCGAGAGAACCATAAAAGAGCACTTAACCATTAGCTTGAATGAAGTATTCTTGGCAGAAATTTTAGACATGTTTGGTGTCCTAAAACAAAAACACGAATAGCTTTGATAAAGTAAACTTATAGCCCAACAAGAGGTCATAAGACATGCATGTTGGACAACCTTCTAGTTCCTCAAAAAAATCATGTTTCTCAATGTAACATACCCCTTGATTGGGTACCTCAAAAATTCACCTTATTGAAACAAATTCCACATTCTTAGATGAAATTCAAACTTTTGATAGCATTGTTATTCAATCAAGGAGCATGCATGGTAGAGCATGCACCAAGAAACATGTATATATACATATATAAATGAAAAAAATTATGTTATGCAATGCACATCAACAATATTCACTTAACATACTTAGCATTAACAATGAGCAAGTATATTATAACAGAGTGAAAAAATAAACATAGAGAACATAGTACACTTTTTTTCCATAAATAGTTCACCAACTTGTTGCAGACATTCCACCCAAACTTAGGTTTTGTTGCACATTCACTCTCTACAACAGGCCACCCCCGAAATGAGGCTATGAATCCACAAGGACGGGTGCCTGGACTGACTCTAAAACACACACACTATCCATCTATCAAGCTCTCATAGTCTATTGAATCACACAATAATTCCCAACTTACCAATTCTCTTTCCCCCTCAGTCTACAAAACCCAAAGAAATGAACCCCTTTATCTACAATGTAGTCCCTCAGGCTCTTCCAATTCTTTCTAGGGCTCTAGTGTTACTGGCCAATAAATCTCAATGTTCGAAGCTCCAAGGATTCTTAGTTGTGGACAATTCTTTCTCAATATCCAACCTTCTCATGAACACATGCATTATTTTCTTGCTGGAATAACCACTAGATACCTCTTGGGATATTATTATCTTCTCATTATCAACTTTATAACTTTGTACTTCCACTCTTAGAATTCTCATAGTCTCTACCAATTTTGTTGACTCCACCTTGTTCCTATGTCCAATAGATTTTGTCTCTTTATTACCCAAACTAATGTTTAGGCCTTTAACTTCTCTTTAATGGATGTAGGCTCTTTGTGCATCCTCCATGTCTTCGATATGCAATCCTGAGCTTGACTTGATATGCTTATACGTCTAAATCTGCAAAATGTGCAAGTAATCATTATTGTTAGAAATTATGCATAATAATAAAAAAATGCCAATTAATGTTATAGGTCACTTTCTTCTCAATTCATGCAAAATATCTTAACACTCCTCCATATTGTAATCCTTCATATTATTCTCCTCTGAATCATATTTCCAATGACTATACTTATAACTCAATCTGCTTTCTGAGCTGAAAATTATGGCCTTCTAAAAAAACCATTTTCACCCAATTTGTGCACTTTTTCCATTGATGCAATTTTATCTAGGAGGTCAACTTCTATCACCTACAAAAGAAAATACATCAAGAAACAAGAAAACTTCTATATTGGGAAATGATAATATTGGTGATGGTGAACACACAACAATTTTCAAATTATCAATTTGTTGCTCTAGTCAAATTTTGCAACAATCTAGAATTAACAACTTTGTCCCTTTTACATTTTCTCCAGACTTGGAATTTTTAGCCAAACTGGATATCTCCTAAACTGAGTAGTTTTGGAAAAACTTCACTAATGAAAAATTGTTTGGATTGGTGAGTAGGTAAAATGTCAAGTAAATAATTTTTTTCTAGTTTTTTTTATCTAGGGTCCCTTTTCCTCCTCCTAAAATCTCAAAAATCCCTAAAAAGTGGCCTATAATAGTGTACTTTGGCTTATTTTAGCATCCCTTGGAATCTGGCCAAATGCTACACTAGTATTTTCATTTCTACTTCCTTGTCTCATTATAAAAATATCATCAGAAACAGAGGCTTTGTTAGAGAGTACTAGTCTATTCTTCAAAAATCACTAATTTGCCAATTATGGAGAATTGGTGCATAATTGAGCAATGGCCCTCACTGGTACTTCTATATCCCTCCTCACCGTGGACATACCCAAAACAATTCATCTCAATATAGGTTATTACGATCCTATTATGATGATCTGACACCTCGGGTCCACATGGAACCTTGAGGTGATTCCATGTCATCCCTCTAGCCACCTTGGGCCTACATTGTCATTCTCTCATCGTCCCCTTCCTTCTTCTTCCTCTTCTTTCTTTCTCTTTTTCTTTATTTTATTTTATTTTATTTTCCTCCAGCCCCCACCTAGGCCCAACGATCCATATGACATGCTTTGAATGGTTGATGGGATAGGAGGGTCCCATCCTATACCTTTACCTTTGGTGCACCTATCCCTAGCCATAGATCTTATATCTATGGCTAATATCTTCTACGGCCTGCCAAGATGCACCCAACTTAAACCATACAAACTTGATTGGTGTTAGATCATACGACATAGAAAGGAACAAGATTATCAATGATTTTTCATTGCGAGAGTTTGAATAGCACGAGACTTGGGCTGATCCCAAAGTCATGATACCACTTACCACCCTCCTCCCACGCGTTAACCTTGGATTGGTTGTGGGGATTTGGAATCATGCTCTAATACCATGAATCCAAGTCCGACAAACCACTTACCAAATGTGTCACTGACATCACCTGTGGACCCGTCACCTCTGCGACACAAACCCCTAGTCTTGCCACCATGGAAGTACACATCACCACTACCATGTCACCCGACATGTGGCCTCCATGTCACCATGTACGAAAAAAATCTCAAATTTTCCTAAATTTCCAAAAATTCATATTTTCTAGAAATCTTCTTCAGCCACCCAGGTGCCCTTCAACTCGACCTCTACTAAAATTAATTTCTTGTCATGTGTGTCGGCCCATATGGCTTGAGCATTGCAATCGGTGCTCTGATACCAAATTATAATGTACCCCTTTCTTGGGTACCTAAAAAATTCACCTTCTTGAAACAAAGTTTGCATTCTTGGACGAAATTTGAACTTATGATATCATTGTTATTGAATCAAGGATCATGTATAATAGACCATGCACCAAGAAACACACACACTCACACACATAAATAAAAACATATAAGTTATGCAATGCACAACAACAAAAAGATTCACTTAGCATTAATAGTCAACACGCATATTATAACACAACATGATTATACACAACATAATTATACACATATAGAATAGTGTACACTTAACTTCAAGAAAAAATTCACCAACTGGTTGTAGACGTTAGACATTCCACCAATTGGCACCCAAACTTAGGCTATGTTTTGCATTCACTCTCTACAACAGGCCACCCCTGATCTAAGGCTATGAATCCACAAGGACGGGTGCCTAGGCCAACTCTAAAACACACACACACACACACACACTAGTCAACTATCAAGCTCTCGTAGTCTGCTCAATCACACAACAATTCCCAACTTACCAACTCTCTTTCCCTCGACTTAGTCTGCACAAACCAAAGAAAGTGTTATTGGCTAGGAAATCTCAATGTTGGAAGCTCCACGGATTCTCAACCGTGGATAGTTATTTCTCAATTTCCATTCTTCTCATGCACATATGCATTGTTTTATTGCTAGAATAAGCAACATATACCTGCATCCAACTAGCAATGGCTCTCTACCTCCAACATCTCATTCCCATGCAAAAAAAAAAGAACAAGGATGAAAGAAAATGACCAAGAATAACCCCAAAACCAAAAAGTATGGTTAAAATATGCATGCCCAAAAGGCACCACATGGATTCCCCCAAAAGCTCACATAACCACTTTTCCCACTAATTCCAAGATGGATTTAATAAAATATAATAATTTTAGCCTAGCCCCTTTAGCCCCCACCTTCTTGTGGAATCATAGCCCCCTATGACTGTGTCCTTATCCATCTACAATGAGCGATGCATTTTAATTATTAATATTCAATGATAATACATCGCTAGTTTCTTCAACCTTTCAACATTACAAGCACTCCGACCTTTCATCAAATAAATGAAAATTCATTGCTAATATGGGGATCAAAATTGGGGTATTACATTGAACACTACTGAGATAACTAACCACTAAGTTCCCTATATTTCAATGAATCTTGTCACACAAACAACAATGAAAAAGGATTTTGTATGTGCTTAATGACAATGCATGTTTATATTTCTCACCAATTGAAGGTTATTAAAAGAATAGGTACTTCCAAGTGAAAATGTACTCCCCAACATCCATGAAGAGGCAAAGCAATTGTTGAAAATGTTGGGTGTTGAATACGTATCACTTTCGTAATTGTTTGAATGATTGTATTATTTTTAGAGACAAATACATAGATAAAGAAACATGTCTAGAATGTGGGCAAGATAGATATAAAAAATTAAAAAATAAGGGTAAGATCCATGGTTCTCCTCATAAGTAGGAAAAAAATTAAGGATCCATACCTATGTTAAAGTGTAGAAACCTTGACGAATCTTACTAATTCTTAAAATTCCAAGGACAAAATGCTCGGTGATATTCTTATAAAAATATTCAAATTTCTAAGGATTGTATATAGTTTCTCGAAAATTTTGGTGATTTATAGAGAAAAATAATTTTATTCTATATAATTTAGGTGAATTGTTTTTAGAAAAAAAGGAAAATGGCAATTTCATTTTGGAAAAAACATGGAAAAATAGCCCATGGGTGAAATTTAGCCCCTAAAATTTTCCTTGCTCATAATATATTGAGGAATATCCGTATAATCCCAAAGATTCCAAGGATATTTCATTCCAAATAATTAGCCATATTGCATGGTCATGTGCCTCACATAAAAGTGAGCGAGGAGTTATGTGGATCCTAGTGAATTCAATAGCGATGAAGCTTATAGAGGATACATGGCTTCATAAATTCAATGATGAAGTATGAAGCCTTTGATTGAGCATAGCCATGGATGGAGTAAACCCATATTTCCTCCAAAACACCAAATATTCTATTTAGCTAGCGATAGTGATAAATAACAATACCCCCATGGTTGTCTGTGTAGAATGAACATCTTAAGTTGGCTTTTATAGTTTGCAGTAGAGGACAAGTGAAGGGAACAAATGTCTACCTTGAACCATTGATAAATGAATTGAAACAATTACAGGAAGGGATACATGTATATGATGTATCAAAACCCATCTTGACAAACATATATTTTATATTGTATGGCATATGTGCATACACCATGCACGATTATATAGGACTAGGAGTTTTCTCTAGTAAGCATGTTGATTTTTTTTGTTTATATCTATTAATTTATTTGACATGCTTAATTTGGTGCAACTCTCTTCTTTGGTGCTATTGTGTTCCATATGTAATAACATCTCAGGTCTTGTAAAGAAATGGCATCATGGCTGTAAATGTTTTGGACCTAATATAAATGTTAGGTGGTCCTATGACCTACAAAATTCATGTACAAAAATTATAGAAGAGAAACATATGATTTCAATGGAAAACCAGAGAGAACCCAAAAACTTGAAACAATGACGTTGACAGATTGGCTTAGGAAATTTTAGACAAAGAAGGTGAAGGAAAATGTTGAATTGTTCGATTTAAATGGAGAACCTGTGTTCGATGATCCTAGATTTTTTGACACCTATGTTGAGAAAAATCTCATTGGGATGGAAATGAAATTTGTATTTTATGAGCTTCTATATTGGGAGGACCTTAATATTTTTGACACCTATGTTCAGAAAAATCTCATTGGGATGGAAACGAAATCTGTATTTTATGAGCTTCTATATTAGGAGGACCGTGATATTTCCCACTTATTAGATCCATTGCATATATTAAAAAATGTTTCATCTTTTTATGGAGGTACATATCACTAAAAAAATGTGATATGTTGGGTGTTAGAAGAGATCCTATTGCTTTGAACACTAAAAAACAACATTGGTAAAAAAAAAAATTGAGTAGAGGAGAGGCTAGTCCATATTGGTTGCGAAAGAAGGTGACATCCCATGGATTTTGAAGAAATATGATCTATCTATGGTGAAGGGTGTTACATTGGGTGTCAAGGTGTTTTTTTAAATCGGTTAACTCTATGATATTTCTTCTCCATAGAAGGACATTTGTCGTGGTTGAAATCATGTGACGTTTTGAACCTTATAAGGGAATGTTTGAGGATTACATGCTTCTCTTCTACATTCTAGGTTGTTGATTTTTTTAGCTTCGGGCAGGTATTCTCACATGACCCTAGGTATTGGGCATGCGGGAATCGTCGTGGGCACTACATCACATTTTCAATTTGGTGAAAACCCCCTTGGATTTGAGTAGGGGCTTCATGGGTTTGGTAATGGGATTTCTGGGCTTGTGTCGGGGCTTCACACCCACAAGTAAAGCATGATTTGATGTTGTCTTGTGGAGGGGATTCTATGTTGACCCCTAGGACTTGTATATAAAGGAGAGAGGTCATTGTGACGTTACATATCATGTAGAGTGTGTGGAGACATGATGGAGCTAGCATAAGTGAGTTTGCACTTGTGCTAGGAGGATTGGTGATCTCAGCAAAGGGGAAGTCTGAAAGGTAGCGAATCTGGCCCAAGAGAGAGGAGAGAAGAAGGTCGCACGTGTGAGTGAATTTTTTGTACCATATGTGATTTGTAGGAG
Organism: Picea engelmannii; assembly: GCA_009831015.1. Taxonomy (NCBI): domain Eukaryota; kingdom Viridiplantae; phylum Streptophyta; class Pinopsida; order Pinales; family Pinaceae; genus Picea; species Picea engelmannii. The sequence continues at coordinate 19,284 of ML856113.1, read as the reverse complement.
GAAAAACCACATATATACACGGGTTGTATAGGGACAAATCGTGTATAGGGTATACACAATTTGTAGTGGAGAAAACATTGTATGTCTGCGGGTTTCCAATTGGTGAATAACGTATCTGAAGTTTCTAGGAAAGTACAAATCCATACAGGCTGATAGGTGACGTCAATAAGTCATACAGGTGGTCTACAACATATTCGTGTGCAGCGGAGTTTTCCATATATTGTTGAGGTTTGATTTTCTGAATTGTATGGTTATTGGAGAACGAGGTTGTTCTAAATTTTGGTGGCTTTGGAGGACAAGGTTGTCCTCAAATTTTGGTGATATCGTATTGACTAGGAGGGTTGGTTTTGCCCTCATAATTTATGATGATAACAAGATTATAGAATTGAAATTGTGTCTCATGTGTATTGATGAATCATCTCTAATCTTTGTGTTTCCGTTGCATATGTTTTCAGTCAATAATTTCAGTGTAAAGTTGTTCAGTGGTAAAAGCTAGGGTTTTATTGTTAGATCACTAGGAAGCAATTTTCAGACTTGAAATTAGTCACATGGAGTTGCATGTGAAAATTGACATGGGTTCGGAGCTTGGGATATGAAGAGAAGGAGATCATCTTTGAGACACATCTTTTGGATACAACACTGGAGGAGTGTTGTTCTTGTTCTTGTTCTTGTTCTTGTTCTAGGCAAGTCACATGTGACAACTTCGAGGGAGCTACAATGACACAGTGATGGTTGTAGGTGGCAATAGGTTAGATGGTCTCCGGTTTGAGACATGGAGTAGACCGTCTATACGAGGAGTTGTGGACTATTGCAGCTCGGTGGTGTGGCAGGTTGGGAGTTCTAGTGGATTGGCAGAGAGCCTGGATCACAACAATATGTTGTGTGCTAGATTTTCAACCCTGTGGAGAGACTTTTGATGACTTGTCATGGTGAGTTACGATGGGTGAATCTCAGATGCTTTGGCACAGATGAGATAGTTTCATGTGTATCATAGGTTGATGAGATATAGTATTCATTGGACAGAGAGTTGCACATTGTCGTGGTATGACAATGTATGAGGTATTTGACCCAAGAGGACGAGGACATTTGTAGAGATGAGTTGCGGAGGCCTAGAGTGGACTAGACTAAGTGTCCAAACGCAACTTGGGACTGTTCATACAAGGTCACAATATGAATGGTAGCATGTGTAGACATAAAGAGTTTCTTTGGTGACTTGGATGATGGAATTGGGAAGAAGTTCATTGGATGATCGTGACTTGGGTAAGCAGGATGCTTGCCTTGGAGGATTGCATGGTTCTGATCCAGTGAGAGCCACTGGCACATGACAGGGGCACAAGATTTGTTCGTAAGTTTCGTAGTGTTTGACTCAAGTATATACGAGGATATTTGTAGGAGGACCAAGCATGTAGTACAAGGATCTGGGGTATTCTTGATGGAGTCAAAGGGTGTGTTGCGAGTGGAAAATGTGTTATGGGTGCCAAAAATCAGGAGGAGTGTTCTCTCAGTCTCAAAGATTGAGAGAAAGGGGTACCATATATTATTTTGAGATAGACATGTATTGTTTATGCCCAGAGGATCTAGCTTTAGATCAATAGTGGTTCTTGGAATTAGAGAGGGCCATCATATGTGTGCTATGGACAACAAGAGCAGAGAAACATATGAGGAGGAGCAGGTGGCTTCACTAGTGGTGAGGTAGGTGGCCCCACCAGTAGTGTCGACTTAGAGGGAGCCATAGTTCAGAGGGAGTCAACCCTTGGGATCCAATGGGGAGGAGAAACCTCCCAGGACTGTGCAAAGGACAATGGACAGGGAGCAGGTAGCTCTGGAGGTTGTGTAGACTCATAGAGAGTATGACTTCAAAGGGAGTCAGTGGATTCAGAGGGATTCAAGAGAATTAGAGGGAGTTTGAATTCATAGGGATTCAGGAGACTCAGAGGGAGTCTTACTTTAGAGGGAGTTAGGAGACTCAAAGGGAGTTTGACTTTAGAGGGAGTCAAGAGACTTAGAGGGAATCCGACTTCAGAGGGAGTTAGGAGGCTCACATGGAGATTTAGTCGCTCAGTGGGAGCCAACCTTTAGGTCCAAATGGGAGAGAGGAATATTCCAAGACTGTAAGGAGGGTGTAATGGGTTGATATGGTCAGACGGGAGGTTCAGAGGCAGGAGGCTTCTGGGAGTTGGGTGTCTTCTAGGGAGGGATCATGCCAGACTGCAAGAATTTCTTCAGTGACCAAGGATGCAGCTAGTCAGGAGGACTGGAGAGCAAGTTTTCTTCAGTGACAAAGGGAGCAACCAATCAGACGGATTGGAGAGAAAATATGGTAGAGGATCCAGTGCAGGAGACAGAGCTACTTCTAGATGATGATGGAGGATGGAATGCCTCCCTTGATAAGAGGGAGTGTTGACGATTTGGTAACAATGAGAGGCATTCCCACCGGTGGAGTGTGTTGAGAATACCTTCCTCGCTAAGAGGGAGTGTTAATTTTTGTAGCTTCGGACATGTATTCTCACATGACCCTAGTTGTTTGGAATGTGGGAATCGTCGTGGGAACCACATCACACTTTCGGTTTGGTGAAACCCCCCTTGGATTTGAGTAGGGGATTTATGGGTTTGGTGATGGGATTTGTGGGCTTGTGTTGGGGTTTCACACCCACAAGGAAATCCTAATTTGATGTTGACTTGTGGAGGGGCTTCTATGTTGACCCATATGACTTGTATATAAAAGAGAGAGGTCATTGTGACATTACATATCATGTAGAGTGTGTGGAGACATGATGGAGCTAGCATAAGTGAGTCTGCACTTGTGCTAGGAGGATTGGCGATCTCAACAAAGGGGAAGTATGGAAGGTGGTAAATTTGTCCCAAGAGAAAGGAGCGAAGAAGGTTGCACGTGTGAGCAAATTTTTGGTACCATATGCAATTTGTAGGAGGACAAGCACGTATATACGTGGGTCACAGAAGGACAAATCGTGTATAGGGTATACACAATTTGCAATGGAGAAAACAATGTATGTCCACAAGTTTCTAGTTGGTGAATCATGCATCTGAAGTTTCTAGGGAAGTACAGATCCGTACAGGCTGATAGGTGACGTCAACAGGCTGTAATCCAACTATAAAGGTGATGGTGGCATTGAGAGATAACTGGGATTTTTTATAGGTTTGAGAATAAACTATAGATGAATTTCATGGACTTGCGAGTCTATCTTCTAATTCACATAGTTGATGAGATTGACATAGTTGGGCTAGTCTCATGTTCTTGGATGTTCTTCTTGGAGAGGTACATGAAAAGTTGAAGGATTTTGTTTTAAAAAACAAAACATTGAGGGGTTATGACAAAGGGGTACATAGTATATGGGTCATTCTATTATGCTAGTGATTACACCAAATAAATTGATGACACACTAGGTGAAGTGGTTTAGGAAAACCACTGGGATGAGGACAAAATAGAATGAGAGCTACTACAAACCAATGAAAAAGGGGCATGATAAAGTGTGAGAAACTTATCTTTTCTCAATTTCCTATAGAGTTATTATTTACAATGGACTTGATAATATTTATTTGATTTCATTCTATTTGTTTAATTTTATGAACATATTAGTGAATTCAAAAATTGATGCCATCAAAAAATTTATTCTTTATAACGTGGAGGCAACCTGACCATGGGTTGTGTTGTATGAAGAGAAGAGAAGGAAATAAGATAATAATAGAAAATAATTCAAGCAAATGAATGGTGGAAGAACGTTGTATCTTGACCATTTATAAGAAAATATGCCAATGATCTATCCCAACATATGTGTGGGTAACCAAATCAAAGAAAAATATGACACATTCTATCATTACCCATGGGGTGAAGAGGATGCATTAAACATAGGGGTTGGGTGCAACTACTTTGTAATAATCTCTCTATATCAATTGTTCACTTTTAATGCACCTTTATGCTTTTATTAATGCTCATGTTATTCAAAATATGACACCATCCTTTGTTCACATTTTTATAGGTGCATTTGTTCCCATCTATCATGGTCATATGGGCATCATTTTTGCATAGAGGATGTTGATTATGGACACACGGAGTGTAGGTCAAGTTCAACCAATCTAGTCATGCTAATGACCATGATCATAACCTAATAGAGTGAAAGTTAGGTTACATTGGAAAGATACAAGAGATCATGCAAGTGGACTTGTCATCTTAAATTCCAATGTGTTATTTTTAGGTCTAACTAGTAGGATACCTTTGACCAAAGTAATGTAAAAGAATATTGTGATAGTGGGATACTATATATTAACTTTAAAAATATGTGTGATGAAAATGAGCCCTATGTTTTTCCAAAACACCGAAAGCAAGTGTTTTTTACTAGATGTTTTATATAGGGATTTATGGTTCATATTAAGATACAATCTAAGATCAAAACATATTTTTGAAAACATCAATGTTATCATGTCAAACAAGGAAGATAATCAAGGTCATGAAAATGTAGTTTGAGATGTACATGTTTTATTTCAACATTTATGTTGTGTATGTGTCATTTTATTATGGTTGTCTATTATTGGTTGTCTATAATTTGTATGGTTGTCTCATAAATGTAACTGGAGCATTACATAGGCCAAATGGCATGACCAACCATTCATACAGACCTTGCCTTGTCTTGAAGGTGGTCTTCCACGTGTCTTCTTCTTTAACACATACCTGGTGGTATCCTGATTTCATATCCAACTTGGTCAAGTACTTGGTGTGTTGCCATTGGTCTAACAAATCATCGATCCTAGGTAGAGGGTACTGATTCTTGAATGTAATCTTGTTTAAAGATTTGTAATCGATACACATATGCAAAGTCCCATCCTTCTTGGGTATTATAATGATAGGTGACAACAAGGTGAGGTGATCAATCAAACCACTCCCTGCTCTATCAGTTGTTGCAATTGCTTCTTCACTTCATTTGCTTCTAGAACATGCTATCTATACAACCCAATGTTTGGCAATGGGGAGTCTGGCAATAATTGTATTTCATGCTCCACTTCCCCCTTGGGTGATAGCCATTTAGGATCATAGCTCTGTATGCCTATATAAACGCCTCCAATTGATGTTTCTACTCTTTAGTATACCCCTTTAGGGATGCCTTTACTCTTAACGACTCATCATCACACTTATTTTCTCCTAAGAAAAGTAAAACATATTTCTTATTGGAACTAATCAACTTCTTGGCTTGGTTGGCACTTACTAATGAGATTTTCGATTTACCTTTGTGTGTGTTGATTATGTATGACTTCCCATCCTTGATCAGACGGTATTGGTTGGCTCTCTGCATGAAGATTGCATCCCTTATATACATGTAGGGGCTCCCAAACACTACACCACATGCGTCCAAGGGTACTACATCCAACACCACTTCATCAATAAAGTCTTCACTTACAACAAATGTAATCATACAATGTTTGTTACCTTGATCTCTGCATCCTTGTTTATCCAACCCAATGGACAGGGGCTAGGATGACCGTGAACCTCCAATCCAAGCTTGCTAGCCATAAATGTTGCTATGAGATTAACTTGTGAACCGAAGTCAAACAAAGCGTCTATCAAGCGTCTATCTTGGTCTTCTTGACTTGGATCTTGATGTGGAAGAGTTTGGTCATCTCCTTCTCTTCCTAGTGATGAAGGTTACTCAGATTCACCTCCTTCTGCACTAATGTGTAGACAATATTATCATCCACATTGGAGCTACTTTTGACCTGATTGCTTGAATCTGTGGCTAAAAGATTATTTTTCTTTGCACCCTTATTGCAGTTCTTTGAGTTCAACTTTGGATGTAGTTTCCAACACTTTCAGTGGTTACAATGGTTGTTGGGATCCTTGCATTGACGTTCAGTGGTTGTCGTATTCTTATCCTTTCCCCCCTTCCACTTCTTCTTCCCCTCTTTGGAAGCTTCCTGTTTTTTTTTTTCCTGCTTGGAATCGGTAGGATGCCCTTTCTTGCGGCCTATGTTTTCTAGATACTATGCATGTACAGAAGCCTTGTCCACTGTCCTTGGCTTGAAAAGCATCACTTGCTTACGTAGATGAATATGTAGATCCCCACCAGATACTTGAGGAGTACATTTGGGTTCTTGGGAGAAATGCCCAACATGATGACCATATTTCTAAACTCGGCGGTGTACTCTTGCACACTCTGCCCTTGCCTTTGCTTGAAGTAATATCAATGGATCCATTGGTCCTCTACATACCCAATATGATAGAACTGGGACTTAATGAGGGTTTTGAAATCCTCCCACTTAGTTACTTGTGGATCACCCTCCAACCTAAGTGTCTTCATGTGACTTTCCCACCAGGTTAAAGCATGGCCCTCTAGCTTTAGTCTAACAAATGATATATTTTTCTCCTCATCTATAAGGTGAACGCTAAAATAAAGTTCTAGTTGCTGCAACCAATAATTTAGTTTTAATGCATCGGTCTCACCTTGGTATGGCTTTGTGTCCACTTTTGCTTCCATCTTTAATAGGGACTGTGAAAGGTTAACAACCCCTGAACCGAGCTGCTCTTTCTTGGGCTCTTTCCTCGACTCCTTTTTTGGGTCTTCATTATCTCTTAATTTCCCTTATGATACGATCTCAGAGTTAGAACTTCCAACCTCTCTGAATGGTCCAAGCTTGCTTACTAGAGTTGACACGAGCTTTCTTGAAAGATATATCAACAAATTGCTCTTCCAGCCTTGCAAATCTCTCTTCTACTGGATCTCGAGGGTTGTTATGAGTAGACTTGTCGACCATGGCTAGGGTTCTACGACTTTCTTCTTAAACTGACTTCTGGATCCTTGCAACTTCCCACAAATACCCCAAAGAAACTCGCTCTAATACCAATATGATCCATAAATTTTCGTGGATATTCCACTGGAATAGTTCGTCACAACAGATCTTATAATATTTTGAAATCTTAGATTTATGCAGTTTATTTCTTTAGATCCTAGATTTATTATCTCTAGATTATGGCTTGAATTTAAGAAATAAATGAAATATAGAAACGAAAGAGCAGACACAAATACACACAATCCACACAAATGAGCACAATATTTGACCTGGGAAACCCAATACAAGAGAAAACCCAACTAGAAGGTGAGGCCCATGCTCCGCTTTCCTTGCTTCAGTTATAAAATGCACATATAAAGGAATGTGAACTCACTATGGAGTTACCTTTTGGAACTATGGCTTGAACGGATTCTACATAATCCTTGTCCTCTTCTATTATGCTCACAAAATACCACTCTTAGATGTTTTTTCTCAACTATGGAACAAGATATAATGCAAATGAATGGAGCCCCTTCTCTTCCCAGCGACCCAGTATTTGACATAACCCGATAGCTATCTAGGGGCAGGGTTTTGACTTGCTCAACCTTCAATTGTGATAAGGTTTTGGACCTTCTAGAATCTCCTCGATAGTCCATATGTGGCTAGCCCTATATGCGTGAGTAACGTGGGATGACATGGCATCCTCTCATACCATGGTGGTCAACACAGTAGGTCAACTTGCACAAGGCATAACTTTTGCATACGAGCTTCGATTGACACAATTTTTGCACCAATGGAAAGGTCTCTGAGTGTAGATCGATGTCAAGGGGTCTACGCTAAAGCTGATAAAGTTTTGACCCCAAAAAATTCCATTTGATGCCTCAAAATGGCTTCATAAGGTTTCAAACCCCAATTTTCCAAACTGGGACTTGGTGTTAAAATGACCCTGCATGTTGATTCCTCCAATTTTTTCCACTCTGAAATCATCGATATAGATGACAAATAATATAATGATCCAATCCGAATCAACAAGCCATCTTTCGCCCCCATCCTCTAATAAATTTGACAATCTGTCGAATAACAATGTCCCATCACAACATCCAACCCCTATCCAACAATAGGGAGAAGGATGAAGCTCCACACACAATGTATAAGAGTGCGAAAGTAAGGAGAGTCCAAATGAGAAACATTCAACTTGAATAAGGAAGAGGGCTTTGAATCCACCACATGCCCAATTGAAATAGAAGCCAGGATGGGTGAATGATCCAAGTTGGTAACCTTGATCAAAACATCCGTCAAATGCAAGTGACCAAAAAAAGAGATGTTGTCCCAAGGGCCATACACACAATCCAATCTTTCCTCGATTCTATCCTTCCCCTATCTGAAATTAGATTAAGTGACTCATCCCTCATAATCCAACCCTTTTTTCCCTAGTTAGGGTCAAAGAGTCGCAACATTGTTTTACATCTTGACCAAACTTGCTTCTCCAAACCACTAACCATTGTACCAACACCACCCCTCATATTAAAGTCTCCACCAATAATCTAGTTTACATTAGGCAAGAAGAAAGCAATCCAGTACCATAGCTGACTTTGATTTGAATTGACGTCGAATACATAAACTAAATAAAACCTCAACAACCTATCCTTAACCAATAGAATAATCAAAACAAGATCACAACAATTCCCTACATCAAAATTCTATAAATAAAATGAAATAACAAAGACCACCCCCTCCGTATACATGATATATGGTCCAACAGGGGCCATTCCAATAATAACTCTCATATAGTTATGAAGCTCAATGCTAACAAATTTGACTTCTTACCAAAAAAATCACATTAGATTTATAAATCAATTTACACGAATAAATTGCTTACAACTTGAGATCGTCATCCTTCAACATTCCAAAATACAAGGAAGAATTTGATTAAAAAAACAGAGGGTTACCCCAGCACTCAATGCTATTTCTTTGACTTTTCTAAACTTTTTGTTTAGAGAAAAGGCAGAAATATTAAAAATCTTCCCAACTAAAAAGGTGGAGCACCTTGCTATGTGTCCAACTACGTGGACCACCCATTCACAATAAAAAGGAAAAGGGTGAATTTGATGTCTTAGCGCTGCATAAAGATTTATTTATTTAGCAGAAAACTATCTAGCTTTGAATCCTTTAATGGACAGGCCATCATCAGTAGATTTGGGTCGAAGGGGCCAAGCCAATGTTTACTTTATGGTTAACCCCTTCGATCCGAATCTACCATCGGGTTAATCTCAGGTGGACAGCCTCCTCTCTTTTGAAGGGTACCTGATACAGTCCATACTCGTAAGGTTGGAAAGTTAGGTGTTTCGGATTGAAATTAACTTACGGCAAGGCATTTCTTTCAAGTCACAGGGTGAGAAACTAGAGCAGTGGACAGCCAATTCGGGCGCAATTCTTTCAATGAGAGAAGAGGGGTAAAGCAGCATTTCTGGATGAGATTACCTACAGTCATGTCAAGGCAGATACGAGCATTGTGCATATCTGTAGTACTCAGTCTGAGCACAGTGATTGTGCTTTCTGATTCAATTGATTACGCTTGCAAGGAACATGATGTGAATAGTATATCGTATGGATTCTGCAACACATCGCTGCCTATAAAGGAGCGCGTTGAAGATCTGATAAGGCGTATGAGTTTAGAAGAAAAGGTTGGACAGCTTTCGAATGGAGCATCTGATGTGCGGAGGCTGGGAATACCCAGATACGAATGGTGGTCCGAATCATTGCATGGTATTGCAAGTAATGGACCAGGCGTCAATTTCGATGGCCCTATACCCGCAGCTACTATTTTCCCTCAAGTCATCCTCTCTGCAGCTTCCTTCAATACCACTTTGTGGTTTCGCACTGCACAGGTCTGCTAAACATTCTTCCATCTTCTTCACTTTCTCATTTAAAATCTTTGCTTCTGATTCACACATCCATTACAGAGGCACCCGCGGCTGTTTTTTTGTTTATGATTTAATGCCTTTCTGGGCTCCTGTTTATGCGTATGTCTTTTGTATGCATGCTCGGGATCTTTCTTTCTGTTTATGTTTATTGTTCATACTTTTCCTTAGAGAGAAACATATCTATATATATGGAAGCCTAAACAAAAGCGCACACAAAGATTTAAGAAGTCAAATTCATTGTTATTCGTCGAATAGGTGCGATACCGATGCATATCAAAGTGCCCATATTTAAAGATGGGCCAACAGGCTTAAACGATTGACTCAAAAACTACAACAC
>ML856111.1:4184-19754 GCA_009831015.1 Picea engelmannii | reverse complement strand
TTATTTGCATTGTGATATACAAGGATTTGATTTTACACATTGAATGCAAGTATCTCTTTTGTATTTATTGAGGAAGTGACATTATAAGTCTTAGCTTTAATTGCAATCATTGACTTCGTCAATAATTACATTCATTATTGCTCGTATGTGTTAAAGATAGTCATTGATATTTTGAAGTACTAATCACTATATGCACATTTTAGTTTCATTTGCCTTGTCTCGCAAACAGGTGCTCTATCAACAAATTATCTTCTCTTTGACTATCCTTTTGGCAGTGATCTGTGAAGGGAAAGCTTGCTTTAACCTTTGAACCCTCTAAACCCTTGATCCTTTTCCTTCAGAGCCCCAGATTACTAGGGACGTCTCCCTTGGGATTAGCCACCCTGAATAGAAAGAGCTCCCCATCGAGGTGACAGTGGGTGGGGAAGCTCCTGTTACGCCAGTTTGAGCCTTGCCTTCAAGCTACTTAAACCTATCCTACAAACTAAGCGATAACAGGACAAAACCCTAACAAAACTTGTTTGACTGAGTTGAAACCTGGTCCAAGGGTGTAAGGGGTCTCACTACCTTTCTTTTGAGTACAAATACCCCTATCAAAAACCCAGGGACCTAAGTTTTACATTAATTATCTAGAATTAATTAATTAATTTAATTCCCAACCTTAGGAAAAATTAATTAATTAAAAAAAACCTAGCTAGACTCGACTAAAAATCATGAAACTTGGCGTGCTGTCTTACATGGTCATTTACATCGTTCCTAAACACTAGCTACCCAAGAATGACTTCATTAGAACTCCTTTTACCACTTTGGAGGATTTATTGCTAGTGGGAGTGAAAAACTCAAGGGAGATGAACCCGGCTGGTTAGGCCAAATTAACCTCCCGAGGATAAAAAACACTCAGTGAAAGAAAATCTCCTAATGAAGAAATCCTAAGGCAATTGACCTAACTATGATCCATGTAGACCTATTACATTATAACCCACGCAGGGGTGTAGAATCCCGCATACAAAGCTGTGTTCTGGAACAAAAATTGCCCTGTAGAACCAAAAAGTCTTCGACCTATTTGCATCTGTTGATGCATATCTTCATGGTACATGGAGTTGACCCCCTAGTTGAATAGGCGGTCAACAATGACCATCTGAATGGTAGTGTCATACCGCTACATGCCCATGGACCTAATAGGCTAGCACGTGATGAGACCCCCTATCCTCCAACTAGGTCTTGATTTTATTATTTTTTTTGGGTCCCTTTGTTTCTTGCTGAGAAGCCTTTTATTGCTTTCTTCAAGGATCCCTGGGCGAAGCATCTCAAGGTTTCATTCTTTTGACTTTTATCTTTTGCCAGCTACTTTTACCCTTTGGGCCTTTAGCCCCTTCTTCCCACAAGGTAAGGTACAACCCTTTGCCTAGAAAACCCAATGCCCGGACCAGTGTATGGGATGGATGAGAGGGAAAAAAGATGAAAAGTGGTAAGTATGGTGGGAACAGATGATGACCTTTCATGAACCCCCCCCCCTAGTGGCACAAAAGGGCCCACTTTTATTGCAACTATTACACTGAGATCAATGGTTCTCTTTGAGCTTTAACTTTAAGAAAGAAGGGGGATCCTTATAAATTTTGGATCTCGAAGAAATTACAAGAAAAGAAGAAGGAGAGAAACTTCGTTGATGAAGTAGAAACCCCCCCGGGTGCTCCAGAAGCCTTGATTTCGCCAAAATTTGGCGGAATCTCCCGTTGTACCTGTTATTGCTGCAAGAAAACAACAAACAAAGTTCGTTAAAACGTGATGAAAAGAAGTTTAAAAGACTAACTAAAACTAAAAATTTTGATAAAAAAATTTTTCGAAAAATTTTCTAAGTCAAAAAGTTGAAATTTTTTAGACTTTTTTGGACAGTTTGCATGAAACTAAGTTAGGCTCTTCTAGCTGTTTCTGTTTGCTGTCCTAAAAAGGCAAGCATAGGGCAGCTAGTTAGCTTGATTTTAAACTCAAAACAAGACACTTATCTAGCTTCAAATCTAGAAGAAAATAGGCTAGAAAATGCCCTAGATCTACTTATTTAAATTTGAAAGAATTATCACTAGATCTAGATACTTTGCATGCAAAATAAACTAAGTTAAACTTTTAGATTTAAGACTAACTTCTCAAGCATGCATAAAAAGGTAACCAAATGACTTTGAAGAAGTTTGAGAGGGAGAAAAGAAGAAACCCTTTTTTTATCAAAAAATTGAAAGTTATGGGCTATGGGGTCCTTTGATGAAGAGTAGAGGGAGCTCTATCCTTTGAAAATCTTGGACAATGACGGTTGAAGCAACAACCTATCAATCCTCCAAGCTTGAAGAACCTGCAAAACAATGTACCTCAATCCTGCAAACACTTGTTAAAAGGTCTTCCCTACACAAAACAACTTTGAAATATGCATGTTAGTTTAACCGAAAATGAAGCATGCAATACAAAATTCTATGATTTATAAGGAAGAAATGAGATGAATCAAACTAGAGCTACCTCACCCTACTGTATGCTAGCATACCTTCCAAGCCTTCCAAGTAGATTACAAAATTGAAATACAAGATACAAATTACCTCGTAATAAAAACATTAGATCCAAGCATCCACAAATAGCATCAACACCAATAGAAATCCAAAGTCTTCTTTATTCAATTCATAAATGATACAATGATACAATAGTGGTCTATCTTCCCAAGGCTCCAACTCTAACAAATGGAGGAGGGGTAGCCTTGCTCTTATAGCTTTGGTGGTGACAACTCCAAAGAGGGGATGCGCTAGGATTTAGGTAATGCGTGAGTGAAAGGGAGATGCGTGGGGTTAATGGGAGTGATGTGTGGTGATGAGTGGAGTGGATAGGTAGTGGTGTGGAGTGTAGGGTGAGTGAGGTGGAGTGAAGTGAGGTGAGAGTGGAGTGTGGTGGAGTGAAGTGGGAGTTAGGAAATGCATGGGCACTTTGGGATGTGCGCCATTCCTCTAGAACGTGCCAACTGGGTAGGTGGGGTCGAGTCCCTTCATTGGGATCTCCCCCATGTCCACATCACCCTAGTGAAGTCGCCCTCACCTTAGTTTAACTCGCCTAGGCTTTTAGTCAACTGGGGACATGAGAAAAACATGTTTCCAACATGTTCCCCAGTTTTCCTAAAAAATAAGAAATGAATTTAATCACCCATTTTCCATAAATTTAGAGTAAATTTCTTTTTTTAGTGATAATAATCACTTTTTTGTCTCGAAAGATGGGAAACAGGGGTTTACATGATACTTTGGACTGGAAAACGACCATAAGTATGGCATCTGACAATGTTTGATGCCATATTTTTACAATTTATTGACTCAGAATTAAAAAATTCCATTTTTGCGGGAATTTAATTAATTCACTGAAACATTAAGAAAAAACCTATCAAACCTAGCCGCAATTCCCAAATGACTCAATCAAGATGACCTGATATGAGCTCATATACATTTAAACACTAGACATTGGTTTTCCATGCCAAGGCCTAACCACCAACACATACTCCAGCTCCGGAGTCCGTCTTCTGAGTGAAAAAAACTTAGAAATTATTTAATCGCTCACAAAGGCAAGCAGAAAAAATAATTAACAAGTGAAAAAAAACAATCTAGAGTACATGCTTGTGCGTAGGTCTTAGGTGGCCAATAGCCTTTTACAATATCTCATACTCAGGTCATTTATTACAATGGTGGAAATGTGGAAAAAGGTGGTTTTTTGCGAGACCGACTGAACTCTGAACTCTGTCATATGAGCACTGATTGCTCATTCTTTGACGGCTCTTCTGGAAATCCAGCTTGTGCAAACTGGTGGATAACAGACCCCATTACCCAACCTTAGGCACTAGTCTTAGTTGACTTAGGGAAAGCTTTGCTTTTGCATTGAAAGTTTGCATTTGCATTATTGAATCTCATATAGGCTAGATCCCCCTAGACCTTTAACCAATTAAAATGAACTCCTAGACATAATCTTTTAACTCACATAGTAACTAGGGTCTACCCCCCTTGACTTCCCTAGGAGTAAGCCTAGACGGAAGAAGTTCGAGTTGAGTTGACAGTGGGCTTGAACTTAGACATTGTGTCTTCGAGGAGGTACAACCCTTTTGGGGCATCTAGATATCAAGCAAAGACCTCCCAAGTTGGGGTAACGATTACCCAACTTCTTTCTCTCTTCCATTCATTGTAAGTAAGCCCAAAGAGAGTCTCTTGGGCTTGCACTTCTCCAAGAATTTAATTTTCTGCAAGTTAATTTTTTAGTCTTTGCCTACACCTAGCATAGTGTTTGGCCTAGCCAACCATGCTAAATCGTATGGTTAGTTGCTAGTATTTTATTTTAAGTTTGCCCCACTTGTCCTTGAGTCAAGGTTGTGTGGCTAGGTTCTTTATTTTCTTTTCCAAGTCATTTACATGCTTTATTTTTCACCCGCTTGGGCACAAAACCGGTAGGCTTTGTCCTCCACCTTGTGCACTTGTTGTGATTGCAAGTAGCTTAGATTTATTTTCAAGTCTTTATTTCTTTATTGTTTTCCTACACCTAGCAAAGTGTTTGGCCCAGCCAACCATGCTAAATCGTAAGGCTAGGTAGATGATTGATGCCTTCTTGCTTCTATTGCTCAAGTTCAAGTGATTATCTTTAAAGTCTTAGAAGCTCATCTTTTATTTACTTAAGCCAATGGAGGCATAGTTATTTACTTGCAATTCATTTCCTTTTCAAGCATTCACTTTCCTTTCAAGTTCTTGCAATTTACTTTTTGTCCAACACTTTTTCTTTCAAGCACTTAACTTAATCAATCCTTAAGAGGTTCAATTTATCTTAGACTCATAGGGGTTCAATATAACTAGTTTAATTAGATCACCTATCAGTATCCCAACTTTGCTATAAAAAAAGGGACTTGTGGAGGCGGTAGGGGGTGCTAGATCAGAGATGGTCTCACGACACTAGGTGTACCCCTTGTTGAGCACCCTTGTTTCCCGGATTGACCTGTGGAGCTAGGGTAAGGCCTTGTTTTCCTTACTTATTGAGCACTCGACAGTCCTTTTGGCACAAGCGGGGAGAGTTTTAGGGAAGTTACCTAGTCTAGGATTCAACTTCACTTAATAAATCAAACTAATCTAAAATTTATCCACAAGCAACCTTGGTTCAATTTCATTTCACTTTGATGGTTCATGCTCTTTAATTTTTGCAAGTACTTTAACTTCAAGTTATTTTCCAAGCAATTTTATTTGAGCATTGTGGATAGTTGAATCTGTGGGTTAGGAGTTGCGCATCATTTGCCCGTGGAGGCCTCTTTACATGCTTTATCTTTGTTCCTCTTGAGTTGCACATCTTTAGCCCGTGAAGGCTCTTTTGTTTGTTCTTCATCTCTTTAAGTTGTGCATTGGAGCCATTGATCAACCCCCTTGAAGTTGCGCACCTCTTTGGGGCACTTCATTGTTTGGGTTTGTTGAGTTGTTGTGTTTGTTGTGGATGTAATCTTGAGCTATCTCCTTTCATTCCTGCAAGATCAAACCAATTAGAGTTAGTTCACACATTACTCTACTTAAAGTTAGATCTAGTAAGTGTTTGCTTGCTTATTTCACTTGTCGATAGTTGTATATTGTTGTATCATCTACTAATTCTTTGCATTCTTATTTTTGTTGATAGTTGTTTGTATCTAGTTCAATTGTTATGTTTTGCGAAGTAATTCTTTTGTATCTAGTTGTAAACTTTTGTAAAGTCTCTCTTTCTAATATCTTCTTGTAACTTTAGTTGACCCCTTTGCCCAACCTTAGGCACTAGTCTTAGTTGTCTTAGGTAAAGGCTTGACTTTGCATTGAAAGATTTGCACTTGCATTGTTTGCCTCTCATATAGGCTAGATTCCCCCCAACCTTTAACTAATTAAAATTAACTCCTAGAGTTAATCTTTTAACTCACATAGTAACTAGGGTCTACCCCCCTTGGCTTCCCTAGGAGTAAGCCTAGATGAATGAAGTTCAAGTCGAGGTGACAGTGGGATTGAACTTAGGCATTGTGCCTCCAAGGACACACTAAGTAGATTGGGCTTAGTCCACGTTAGCAAGTGTGTATAAGGACAACAACATCTTTGGTGTGGTTGCCGGGGATAAGTCTTTTATCCTTGGTCCAAACGACTTAACTTAACTCATTCTTTTAAGACTAAGTAATAAATTTGCTCTCTAATTTTTTTTTAACTTGGATAGGTTTTTCTTAGTTTGCTTACTCTCCAAGTGGTGACTCCATTGGAAAAATCTTTGAAGTATACTACTGGGAGCACTTCACAAGGAGTGACTTACTCTTTTCCCGAACCTGAAAAGGTTTATAGGAGGAGACTAAATCGCCTTGCTCCTTGTTGCCTTTCTTATACACACTAGCGTGGACTAAGTCCAATCCCCTTAGTGTGTCCTTGGAGGCACAATGCCTAAGATCAAGCCCACTGTCACCTCGACTTGAACTTCTTCTGTCTAGGCTTACTCCTAGGGAAGCCAACGGGGGTAGACCCTAGTTACTATGTGATTAAAAGATTATTTCTAGGAGTTAATTTTAATTAGTTAAGGTTTGGGGGGAATCTAGCCTATATGCAAAGTGCAAGATTCAAATGCAAAAGCAACCATTTTCCTAAGACAACTAAGACTAGTGCCTAAGGTTGGGCAAAGGGGTCAACTAAGTTAAAGGGAGTTTAGAATCTACAAAGATTACAAGAAAATTAAAAAGGAAACTACTTTGCAAGATTTACAAATGAGCTAGATACAAAAGAATGAAGTAAACAACTATCTACAAAGTTAATATGAAAAGAATAACTAAGAGATACAACAAAGATGCAAAAGATACACTTATACAATTATGGACAAAGAAAAATAACAAAGCACTAACTTGCAACTAACTTGAAATACTTGAATGTGCATGTAAAAGAAAGATGCTCAAAGGAGAAGACTACCACAACACATCAAGCCAACAAACCCAAACAATAGAGTGCCTTCACAAGATGCACAACCCTAAGGGGTTGTTTCAATGGCATACACAACAACAAACCCAAACAATGAAGTTGCCTCCAAAGGATGCGCAACTTCAAGGGGGTTGAGCCAATAAACCAAAGCACAACTTAAAACTTAAATGAAAATGCTTAAATGAAGCCTCCAAGGGCAAGTGCACAACTCTAGTTCACTTAGTTAACCTCCACAAGAGCTGAAATAAACTTGCATGAAAGTAAATGGAATTGAAAGTGCTTGCAAGATTACTTAAGCATAAATCATAAAAGATAAGTAAATGAAAGTTGCCCAAGGTTGTAGTGGATTTATTAGGATTAGTTAAGTTATTAGATGAAAGTGAATCCTAAACTAAGCTATTTTCGGTGATTTTTCCTAAAAATAACAATTTTTTAGGGTCAATTTTCTAGGTTTTGGAATCAAAATTTTTTCATCTATGGTTCTAATAGTTTCTAATATTTAACCAACTATTGGTGCTCTCTTGTTTTATATCTAGGTTGTTGTAATTAATTTCTCTATAGCATATGAACCACCTTTTCTTTGAAATATCTACAGTGGCACTTAGATATTGGTAAAAGTTTTCACTATTAACTTATGTCTGCAGGACTGCTTCATCACATTCCTTGTCAGACATCGAAGTTCTACATAGATGATAATATTTAACTCACTAATTTTTATGCTTGTTCATGTGGTTTCAGGAAGAAATATTGGATGAAACTGATGAGTACATTGATGTCCATAACAAGTAAGTGAATGAACACGATACCGGGTCAGAATTAGTTCTTCTTATGTTAATTTTAACACTGCAGAAGTGTAGGAAGCATAATTTGACAGGTGTTATATGACAATTCAGGATAAAGGTTAATATGCTGGCATTGGGAAGGAGGTCACCTTTGACTTTATCTTCACCCACATCAGCATTCTCTACTGCAGAAGCTTCTCCTTTATCTTCAGTTCAGCCGACACCTCCATTGACATCACCATTATTACGTTCACCCATTTCACCTTATCCCCAAGCACCTGGGCCAAAGCCGACATTATCAATCTCTCCTAGCTCTTCATTGTCAGGTTCACCAATATTTCTGCATGGTTCGAGATTACAAGTTCTGCAACACGAAGGTGGCTCAAACTATGTAAGTGTTTTTTTACTTTTTCCACATCACAGACATTTTATGTCTTCTTTTATGATATTATCCATGCTTCACAAAATGAAGAAAGCTCATTCCTTCCACCAGAATTAAGAGGAAACACATAAAGTTTGAGAAATAAAATATATTTGATAGTATTTGAACTACTGTGTGGGGTACAAGTTTTCATGAGCTTTAGAATATTTGCAACATACCTTAGGAGGAAGCCAACACTGTTCTGAGAGTTTGGGAAATAGTATACAGATTGCCAATGCCACACAGACCTTTGTCAGAAGGTGTACCCTTGTAGTTTGTGTTTGGAGTTGACAGTGATGATCACAAGGTTAAAATATGTGGCTTCCAGAAACCTAGTTGATGTTGGTTTTAAAAATTAATTTTTAACCAATGTCCTTTTATTTTGCCATGGGATGGGATTTGGGAAACGTGCAATTGTCCTTACTAATTCAGAGTCATTAAGAAAAGAAGCAGAGAGGTTCTGGATTTTGAGAATGATATTATTATTAACTTGAATTTACTCCTTAGTGTTGTATGGAGGTAGCTATAGTGAAATTCAGAATAATAGTTCTCGTAGAATATGATGACATCAGAATACCAATTGATTGTTTTGCAGATCGATTTATATAAATGACCCAATTTGTTGCATTCATCTCGAATGGTTTTTGGAACCCCCACCTCAAAATAAATCCTGTAATTGTTCAAAGGAAAATATTTTCTTGAGTTGATTGTACAAAACAAATTATTCTATGCTTTAGCTTAGTGTCTGATCAAAGTTGCTATATAAATTGGCAAAAGTGCAGGAATATAGATCCTGTGCACGAATCAGACTACAAATAACTGTTTTGGACAAACTAAATGTTAAAGAACACTTGCTTTGTTTGATCTGAAATGGTTCTTTGACTGTTAGTCCAAGCCAGTCACTTTGATATATGTTGTCTTATAGCCTATTTCTTCTTTTAGTGATTTACACGTGGTTGACTGAAGTATTACTTCAACATATTCTATAACATTAACTTTGAGTCATGAATTATATCTCAAGGACATCCTTCTGAGATGACAATAGAAAGTCCTCATTATTTTTAGCGTTGATACCATGCACTAAGGGGACAATGTAAGCCAGCAACCTGCTCCTTGATAAACAAGCCAGCAAACAGGATCAGAACAGATCATGCCAAGTTAGTTGTGTGTCATGATCATCAGAGTATGAATCCGATTATTGTGCTTACAGAAGGTGTCAATGTGCATGGATAGATTAGTGCACGATGCCCAACAACATTGCCTTTCCACTGATCAGCTACATGCCACTTGGAAGGAGCTTGGACCTTTGAGTTTGAGCTAAACAGAGCATGCACTTGACAAATTAACCTCAAGATGTGAACACTGCCCAACCTGCAGGCACATTCTAATAAAATATTCTCAGTAAATGGGGGCACATCTCTTAATACACACCCACTGCCCATTCACTGTAACATATATAATGCATTACATTAATAAGCATAATTATAACATTACACTTATAATATAATACAATTATTAATAAACACACACATATATATAGATGAAAATAATTAAGACTTTGTTGGCTAGCACCTGAAAGTCACACCTCTTGAGTGTACATGACCTTTGGTTAATATTTAAAAGGTCACCTTATAATGGACATGACCTTTGATAAATGTGAAGGAACACAAGGTATTGTTGCCTTACATTCAAGGCACTATTGATAAAATTGCCAGACTCTTGAAAAAGAAAAATATCAAAACAGCATTTTCTCCTATGAACAATTTGAAAAAGCTCTTGGAATCCATCAAGGACACTATCAACCCGTCTAGGAAAAGTCACCTACCAGATTTCATTTGCATGTGGAGAGACATACATTGGTGAAACTGGAAGATCCATCAAAGTTAGTGTAAAAGAGCATGCAGCTTGTTACGCCCGAGACTTGCACTCAAAGATATTCGTCGCTGAATGAACTGCAACCCTAGGGGGTGTTACCACCTAGGTTCTCACTTGATGAAAAAGTCCTAATCATAAATGTGAAATCCTAAGGGAAACCTAGAAAGTCTACCTGCTGTCACTTTGGTAGTTCTTTCTCTCACTTTAGGTTGGCCTTCTTCCAACTCAATGGGGAAATCCTTAAGGAAATCTAAGTCCACACAAAAGGCACTGTTATCCCCCCCCCATGCTAGGGATAACTATGGAGATGATGTCTCGAGGCCCTCAGGTTGCAGACGAGCAGGAAAAGGCCCCTATTTTACCACACGTCATCATTTGATCGATGGCAACAACGTCCACCACACTAGCTTGGGTCACAGAGGACAACAGGTCTTGCTCCATGAGGTAACAAGTCTGGTGTTGTGGTAAGTGTCATTCTAATAAATGAAGCATTTGAACATGTTGCAAAGGGTCCTTTTTTGATTTTAAAAACGTTTGCTTGGAAATTATGCTTGTTGCCTCATTTCACCTCGGTGGTTGACATGCTGTCCTAGTTGGTGGTGTAATGTCCCTTTCCAAATAGGAGCTCCAGAGAGGAGGCTTAATGGTCTAAACTGCCCCGTTAGACTATAGCCAGGGCCAGAAAGGGGTAAACAGGGTTACTAGAGGTCACTCCAGTCAAAGTTGTTATATTCGGAAAGTGACATTGAACTAAAAGTGGTTAAAAGCGCTTTTAAGCCAATTTGAGCTAAAAATAGAACAGACGAGCTAAAATTAGAAGTCAACAACAAATTAGGGTTTCAACAACGAATTAGGGTTTCAGGCAGCTATAAAAGAAGGTTCAATGACGTAATTAATCATTATGTAGATTTTGACTTGTCATTGGGGAGAGAGGCGCATTTCAAGAGAGATAGTTCAGTGGATTCTAGGAGGAAGACACCAGTTGGTTGATTTCGGTGTTGAGAGACACACCCTAGTCACGGGGAAGATCACACAGGCCTTCCATCATTCTTCAGCAACAGTTACACAGGTTCCAACAACAAGGGCACACTTATTCAGGGTGAGGGCACAACCTCTGAGGAGGTTCAGTGGATCGACTTGTCCCATCCAGGGAGAGTTAAGAGATTCCCCTCCGACCTAGTTGAGAGGAAGGCAAGGCGCATCTTTTGCCTGGTTCCTCGTAAGATTCCGATGGAGGAATCATCTGGGGCGCATTTTCCAGACATTGGGAGTGCGACACTTTGGGTGGACACATTCAGGGTTCCCGAGTGATCATCAGATCAGATCCAGGTAAACCCTTCCGACCTGTTGCCGTCCTAATACACACCTGGGCTAACGTGGAAGAAACCTTCAATCCACTTGGTGTGTCCTTGGGGGCAAGTCTCGAGTCAAGGTGCTGTCACTTGATCCTCAAATCCTCCGTCTAGGCCAACTCCTAGCGAAGCCAAGGGGGGTAGTCCCTATGAAAATAAATCTAAGGCTTTTTTAAATTAAGAAAGAAAAACACTTAATCTAGGAGTTTGTACTTTTTGAAACACAAGATAATATCAACACAACATAAGCTTGATCAAAAGGATACTGCCTGTGAAACCAACCATGAGCATTTATCAATCATCACATAAAATAAAGATAAGCATTGCATCCATAGATAAAATAGATAAACTTGAAATACCAGTGCCAGATAAAACAGTAAATGTGATGTGATGAAAGTGTCGCGTTAATTTTATCTTGAGTGTTTTAATTAAGGGATATGGTGTTATTAGAAAAGTTTTGAGACCGTGAAGTGGGGATTAAAATCGGGGTCCCCACTCTTTGTGTGCAATGTGTAATGTGGCCTGCTTGTGCATTATTCACCAATCTAAAACTTGTCGATCGGGTGTGCCACAGGTCCAATGAGGTGAGTTACCCCTTGACTTGACACACTCCACCCAGGGTAGAGGTCTTGGATGAATAATGCCACTTAGAGATTGTCCTAATTATACTAGCATTCATTGTTCAAATCGTTTATGGGTCAACGAAGCACTTGAGCGTGACAACAAGCTTGCATACTCAAATTTGAACAATTGGGGTTTATTCCAATAATTTTGCAAAATGAAACTAATAATAAGCAAACCTAGAACTTGCAGTGAATTTTAAAACTTTGATTTAAATGATGTGAGTTAATTTTAGCTTGTTTATGCATGAAACATTAAATGAAACCAATGAAACGGGAAACGACCTTGAAAAGCAGAAAAAGGGAAAAGACACCAGTTTCCCCCTAGGGGCAGGGGAAACAACTAAAGACGACCTTTGTGGCTCGCTAACTTTATTACAAAATTTAAACTACTTTCTTTTTGATACACTTGATCTTTATACTGGGAGATCAAGTGTTTTACAAAGCTTTTTGAGAAAGAAAAATCAAATACAAAGCTCTTGGGAGCACCGGGAGGGTCCTGGAAGGGGCTAAACTTAAAAAATTCAGCAGCATTTCCTCTTGTACCTGTTAGATCTGCGATAAAACAGCAAGCGATCAAATGCAAAAGATGACCAAAAAAAATTTAAAAGTGTCTTTGATCAACCCCAAAAAATTTGTGAAAAAATTCTAAGTTAAAATACGCTAAAACAGAAAATTAACTAAGGAGTGATAGCTAGATAGTTAAAATACGCTAAAATAGAAAATTAACCAAGGAGTGATAGCTAGATAGCTAACCTCCTTAGGATCTTACTGGCTGATATAAAATCAGCAAAGAAAAGCAACTAAACTTGCAGATTTATACTTTTAAAACTGTGTAAACTTTTGCCTACCACAAGCCTAAAAAATGCTAGGAATTTGAAGGCTAGTTAGAGACAAATTTAAGCTAGAACTTGGAAAAGAGATGAAATTCTTTTATAAAATTCAGATCTAACCTTTAGAGGCTGCATGCAACTGATATAGAACAGATTTATACTTTTAAAATTATCTAAATCCTTGCATGCAATAGAAAACCAAAGAGCAAGATGACTTTTCTTATGAAATTTTGAGAGAGAAGGGGAAAGAGATAATTTGAAACCAGGAACTTGGGCGATGGAGTCAAAATGATGTGTTGAAGAGGGGAATCCTTCCATTGGATGCAATGGAAGATACATGAGGTTCAAGCAAGAATCTTCCACTCCTCCAAAGTAGAGACCTATAAACTTAAAATACCCTTGCAAGCAAACCGTCAAAATATCCTACACATAAACCTTGAAAGCATGCAATTAAAACACTAACAACATGGATTCATAGATTGAAATGTAATAAAACAAGAATTAGCAAGACAATCTAGTTTACTAATACCTTATTAAATGGACAAATAAGAATTGCAAGCAAGAGATGTTTACCATACTCAAAGCACCATGAAGGGAGAAGATCCTCCACACATTTGCACAAGACAACACAATGAAGCTCCAAAGTCTTTTATTCCTTTAATCAAATAGGAAGTGATACAATGCAATCTTCTTCCCACGAATTCTAACTAGTGAGGAAGGAGGGGTCGCCTTTCTCATATAGGAGATAGGGTGACAATTCCTAGGTAGGCAATGCGCTAGGGTTAGGTTTAGGGTTTAGGATATGCGTGAAGATGAGGGAGTTGCGCACTAGTCAAAGTGTATATGTGTAATAGATGAGGGGAGTGGATGTGGAGTGGTGTTAGGTAAAGGGGAGTGATGTGGAGTGAAAGGGGAGTGATGTGAGGTGAGAGTGGAAGTGAGGGGGAGTGAAGGGTAGTTAGGGAATGTGTGGGCCCTTGGGAAATGCGCCATGCTTTAGGAATGCGCCACCTAAGATGTGGGGTCAAGTTCCCACATTGGGATCTCCCCCTAACTCCATGTCATCTCTAATCAAGTCGACCCTACCTCAGATGAACTCGCCCATGCTTCCAGTCAACTGGGGACATGAGAAAAACATGTTCCCCAGTTCTCCTAAAATCTAGGAGACTAGTTTAATTACCCCTTTTCCATATTTTTCGAGTAATTTGTTTTTTTAGTGATAATAATCACTTTTTTACCTTGAAAGATGGGAAATAGGGGTTTACATGATACTCTGGATTGAAAAACAACTATAAATATGGCATCTGACAATGTTTGATGCCATATTTTTACAATTTATTGACTTAGAATTAATAAATTCAATTTTTGCTGTAATTTAATTAATTCATTGAAAACTTAAAAAAACCTAGCAAACCTAGCCACAATTTCCAAATGACTCAATCAATGTCCTAGTATGAGCTTTGTTATCGCACAGTTTGTAGTTTAGGTCAAAAGACTAAAGGATAAGGGTCAAACTGGCGCAACAGGAACCTTCCCCACCCAATGTCACCACAATGGGGAGGTTCTTTCTAATTAGGGAGGTTAGCCCACGGGAGACGTCCCTGACAACCTGGGGTTTTGAAGAGGCTGAGATATAAGGTCAAAGTTAAAGTTTCCCCCTCACAGGTTACCACCAAAAACAGAAGGTCCGACTAATCAACCAATAATGAAGTATAGTCCCAAATGAGAACACCTACCCGTAACAAAGCAACAATAGAAGAATATATATGCAGGCTATATACAAAGGGTTAGCACTTCATATGACCATCTGATATAATTTAAGCAATGTAAAGCAATAGATATCAATGAAATCAACGATTAGTCAATTATCTATGGAAAGAGCATTAATTCATCAATAACTATCAAGATGACAAAGCCATCAATGTATTCAATCAACACATTAATCAATAAATGCTTTAGATCATCACTCAATTGCTTGTAAAAGTCAAAAGCTAGCTGCGTCAAAAATAACCAACTATGACGTCAACCTTAGTTAGGGTTAGGGTTAGTTAGTTAGGATTTCAAGATTTAGGGTTTAAAGAGTTGTTTTGTACACTAAAGCTTCAACGTTGGAGATCAAATCAGTGCCTTAGGGTATATGGAGTCAAAAATAAGGGCACAAGGTCTCAGAAGGATGATAACTTAGAGACTAGAAGGTAGGGTTTTATGATGCTGCAAAGGCAGGGCCTTAGAATCAAAACCCTAGGGGAAAGAGGCTCACTCCGGTGTTGCTTAAGCAAGGCCTCGTGCTCTTTCCTCCTCTAAATTGACTTGGCAAAACGGCTAGCTTAAAGCATAAATCTAAGGGAGAAAGTGTTGCAATGACAAGGCTTTCAAACCCTAGAAGGTGAAACCCTAGGTGTAGGCAATCTGGGCCTAGGAAGTCTCCTCTTTTCAACTTATAGACTTCAATGCTAGCTCAGAAGAACGAAGACAAGTGTAGCAACGGCTAGGCTCTATCTCTTTTCTTCAATGGCTGAAAATATTTCTCAACAAGGGGACATGTAACAATAACCTACTTGTGTGCTTGTTACCTAGGGTTTTAAATCAACAAGACAATAAGAAAATGCAAGAAATTATACCTACAACCATTCATTTAAGAAGTTTTGCAAGAAAATTCACTTACATGTCATGAAGAAAAGCACAAGCAAACCCTAGTTGTAAACCTTCCTTGAGAGAAATGCCATAAATGCCAAAA
>WSFP011392344.1:0-27871 GCA_009831015.1 Picea engelmannii | reverse complement strand
TAGGAAACATCTAGAAAAAAAATCTAAGAGATAATAAAATATGGGAAACATTTAGAAGAAAAGCGAAGAGTCAACAAAAGCTAGGAAACATCTAGAAAAAAAATCTAAGAGTCAAGAAAGGATAAGAAACATCTAGGAGAAAAGCTAGGTGTCGAGAAAAGTTGAGGATTCTTGAGAAAAAGGTAAGAAACATCTAGGACTAATTTTAGGAAAGTAAGAAAATGGATGAGGGAAACAATTTATTTTATATTTTTAATTGATAATTTCATGTGCACTAGGGGGAGGAGTTATAAAAGAAAGATCTTGGGACAAGAGAGGGATGATTATTTTCCCTATTATTAGATGGTCGTTGTAACAACCAATTGACTTGTGAGTATGACTATTTGTGAGTTGGACTTGGTGTAACTTTGGAGGTGGGATCCTCAATGCCTAGGAGCATGAACACTATAGATAGATCTAGAGGTTGGACCTATAGAACACCGTTTCATCTCGGGGGGCCTTGGGGAAGAAGTCTACCCTTCGACATCGGGAGGGAGGTATCTGGTGAGTCCATTCAACAATCCAAAAGGTCTGATGAAAATTGTAGCAGTTCCAACAAGAATAATGAAGTTGGCGGAGAATTGACAAGATTGACGTAATATTGGGACCAATGACGCAAAAAATCCAATAGTCAATCTCATTGGAGATGGTATTCTTATATTCATTATTTGATTAAATTTAATTGTTTATATGATACTTCTATAGTATAATAATTGGTAAATTTTATTGTTATAATGTTGTAATGATAAATAAAGGCTATGAGTATGCATTTAATTGCACATTTGAAATTGAAAATTAACAAAGTTTCTTATAAGGATTGATATTTTGTGTGTAGCTAGTAAAGTACTCTCATTTCTAAATTTTGTTTCTTTGAATTGCAAGTTTATTAAGTTAAAAAATCTGCAATTACTTTCCAGTGGTGCTTCTTTTCTAACTTACATTTCGTGATACATTAAAACTATCATTTCATTGGTTCCTTAATAGTTGTAGCACTCATTAGAATAATAACAAATCATAGTTATCATTTTTTAAATAGAAACATATCCTCTCTTCTCTCGCACTTTACTAAAATTTGAATAAACATTTTTCCACTAACCTAGATATTGTATAAACATTGTTGGATTGCATGGCATTCTATATGTTCAAGTTATTTATCATTGTTGAGCATATATTTAGTTTCTTAGGTCCATAGGTCCTCCCTTTGGACATATTTCTAATGAATATGTCATTTATTGAATTTTATACTATCAATCAATGGAAAATTTTGTGAGCGGTCTTTAATTGATAATTAATAATGGATAAATTGTTGGGTATGTGTTATATTCTTTGAAAAATTAATCTCATGTAATGTACAGTGATATTACACTGATATGGGAGAAAATGGGGTTTGGGAGTGCTTTGCACCCCCAGCCAGGAGGGTTGCGGGGGAGCTCCTGAGAAAACAAAATTGGTCCCTTTTTTGGCAGTTTTATGTGTCCATTTTTTGTGGTTTTTTGGCACATGGTTTTTGTCGATGGTTTTCTAATTCTAGTTAAGGAATTAGAGTTGTTTACTAATCCAAGTCAATGGATTAGAGGTGTGTATGCCGCTAATCCTATATGTATAGTTTATTGTAAAAAATTAAAATGATGAATTCAATATTAGAGGTGCAACTTTAAACATGTTGTTGGTTTCCAGAGTAAAAATCTATGTGTAATGTGTGTATGTGCCATTGTATCTTTTTATTTATTAAGAATTTGTTTGTTGTAAATAATTGTACAAGGTTAAAATATACACAGTTCTACTCTGAATTACTGTCAATATGACACTAGTAGAATTTGGTAAATAAATTACTATGTGACTAAAACTTTTAGTCACAACAACAAAAAATGACTAAATTCTACTATTTTTTTGCAACACATGTATACATGACTAAAAAAATGACTAATTTGATTGTCGAGTAAAAAATAATTAGTGAGACACATAAAAATGACTAAATAAATGACAAATTTGATTGTGGGGTAAAGAAACACAACTAAATAAATATTATTCACACAAATCAAAATGACTAAAGATTCCTATAGACTAAATACTATTGAAGCTATTTTTCTTTTTTCACCATAAATATAAACCTTGTGCTTAGGCATAAGCATATTAGAAAGTTGTATATAATATTAAATAGAATATATGAAATTAATTAACCCTAGTACTAACAAATTCATCCAAAAATTATGAATGACGATCAACCTCTTTCACGTATTAATCTTCCTCCCCACCTTGTAGTTTAGAATGAAGATATGTTAATCAAAACATGTTTCACCCCTTGCGAGACATATCGCTTATACAAGCAACTATTTTCATGTGGTTGGGGCCATGTGCATTAAGTCCTAGTTAAATTTGGCATAATATTAGATGCCCCCATGGCCTCTTAGCCAAAGGGGTCTTTCAAGAGTGTTGCACACCAACTACAAATATACATTGTTAATTCTTCCATAATGGGAAGGCCTTGCTTGAAACATAAGAATATTAAACATAGGCTAAGAAATTTTTTTTAATCAAAACATAGGCTAAGAATTTTGTTTTTAACCAAAACATAGGCTAAGAAATTAACCTAGTGGTACATAACATGATATTCAGGGAGACATAACCTAGGCTAGTGGTACATAACATGATATTAAATGGAGACATGACCTAGGTTAGTGGTACATAACATATTGCAGTGAGACATGACCTAGGTTAGTGGTACATAACATATTATAGGGAGACATGGCCTAGGTTCACTCATGGAAACATACGTTTTTGTGCCACGCAGACACAAAGTACCACACCATGTTCATAATACACCAGTGGGAAAATACATGCATATTGATAAACCATAATTCCATACATTTGATATAGTTTGTAAAAATCATTGCAATTCATGAATATGCAGATTGGCGCAGAGTGGGAAAATATGGTGACTAAAGCAGAGTGGTAAAATACGGTCAGGATCAGTTGTAATTCGATGAGGCAAGACATCGTTTGTGCAAGTGGGGATTGTGAATGGATTGGTGTAGTGTAGAGGCGTGCAGGGTTAGGGTTGCAATGGTAGAGGACCAGTGTTGGATGAACCATTTGTGACTCATAGGTGGAGGGTGTAGCCCCTGGGAGTGTTTCCTCTGTGTTTTTCATTTGCATTTGTGTTTCCTTTGTGACTGAGGTGCATGACTGAGGTGCATTTGTGTTTCCTTTGTGACTAAGGTTGTCACACACCCAACCCCTTAAATACCATTTTGAGGAATGGGGCATCTAAATTTATCTTTCCTTAAACTTATCAAATTCTCCTTCCAATGTCTACATCCTCTTATACTCACCCGTAGTGTTCTAATGACTACTACCAGGCTCAAAATTGACCTCTGGTTTACAAGTTATGGTTTCCCAAAGTTCTTCGTCCATTCATTGGTTGAGGGCCACGTGGCTCCATCTCATTCATACCATCTCTAGGTTCCTACCTACCACAAGGAAGGTCCATCCATCAACTAATCCAATGAATAGGCATAATCCTCATCTAACACATAGGCTAGCGGGGAATTCTACGTTCAAGGCTTCAACGTTGAACGTACCCTTTATTTCCTGCATGCATGTCCTCTAGAGTCCTGAATTATAGAACTTATAAGGTGCTTCCATGTAGCTCTGGCCTTTGGCCCCTATCAACTTATCATCGACACTACACTCCAAACCTCTGGAGTCTCGGAATCCCGAAGGGTCCACCCTTGCATGTGGTGACATACTAGATATGAAGGAAAATACAGGTGGGTCTTGCATACTCCTCCCGCCAAATGGACCAAGCGGTGAGTGCCAGGTGTGATACATGACTAGGAAGAGATGACACATGGCCCCTTCAGTGGGTGACACGTGTCACATGTTAATGGTTCTAAAGGGTCTATGAAAAGCACCAATCTAGGTGACACGTGACACAATGATTGTGGTTCCACATCACCCTGGATGACATCATGGTTCCACATCACTTCACAGCTCTGACATTCAAGGATTCTACCTGATCCACACTCCTTTCCTCCTGGAGTAGAACTTCGTCGAAGCATTTTATGTGAGTCCTTCCTTTTGGTTGATCAGACAGTTGAGAGGGATCCTGAAGGGTCCTTAGATCGATGATATCCATTGCTTCGTAACTTTGGCATTCGAGAGTTTTGGTGTGTATTTTATAGCTTTATCCTAGAGTCTCGAACTCCAAACCACACCCGATCTATCACCACGTACACCTAGCATCCACGAACAGGATTTACTCCAACTTGCAGAGCTTCAAGGAAACTTACACTCTCTTTTGTTTTCACTTCGATACCTTTGGATGACCGGACTTCTAGATAATCGTTGATCTGTGGACACGCATCCCTCTACTCTCAATAAACCATATTAACTTCATGACTCTAGCATTCGAAAGTTTTGGCGTTAAACCACCCTTATTCTCTTGAAGTGGGACTTCACCGAAGTGCTTAGTGCTACCTCTTCACTAAGTTCAATCTAATGTCTAAGAGTGATTCCCACTGAATTTCTAGATCCACGACTCTCAATACTTCATGATTTCGACGTTTGGGGATTTTGATGATATATAAACCCCATTCTCACAGAGTGGAACTTTGCAGAAGTTTCCTCGGCGTGGATCCAATGACCAAGGGGTATCATGAATACTCTCAGATCGATGGTTCATGTTACTTCGCGATAACTAAATGGGTCAAGTTTTAATGGTGGGGAAAGTCTAACTGTCCTGGATAAGGAAACCTTCGAACATCGATTGACCTAGTGGGTAACCATAACTATCAGTTTCCTTCGACTGATTTATAAATGGTAGGGTTGAAACACTCTGGAGCTCCGATCTCCCGAAGTTCTGAAGCCAAAAGGCTCAACTTCTTTCAGGCCTAGCGCAGGGTTCCCCGACCTTGGTCACATGGGTCCTTTGAAAAATCCTATGGGATACGCACTAATTCCTTTAATTGTAAATGGGTTAAGGACATGGGCAAGAGCCCTCGGTCATATGGGTGAAAGGCCTGAAGGAGGCATCCTCCTTCCATAGGGTTTGAACTTAGAATTCCTGCGAGGGTAGGTTTTAGAGACTGACATGACTTAAACATTCCAATAAACCTTTCCCCGACACTATTGCAGGATTACATCTTACAACTCTCTAACTACTCAACGGAGTCAAGAATACACCCACTTAAAATCATGATTTCACAGAGAGATAATGTCATTTCAATTTTAGTACACAAAGTATGAAGATACTTATCAGAAAACCAGAGTTCGTGATATGACTACTGAAAGGGGTGCTTGTTTCCACCCAACCATAGGCACAACCACTCCTGATGGAATTATCGTTGGCCACCCCCAAGCTAGACCATGATTCTTTTAGAGAGACTCTTTCTTCTTAGTCAGCAATAGTCAGGGACGGAGGTTACTCTCCTCCTCCCACAAAACCATGGCAACTAGTTTTCTCTATACCAAGCAAGGAGGTATGACCTATTACTTCCATAGTCACTCGTCAGCCTCATTTATCAGCATGTAACGAAAACCTTGCCAACATATTATTACGCCTATAAAAATCTTATTTCCTCATTCTTGTCGAACTAGAGAACTGCAAAACACTCTTTTCTCTTCTCAAGATTGCTCTTTCGTCTCTTCTCTCTTCGCAGATCTTCCTGCTCTCTTTCCCTCTTCCCACGAATTACATATTTATTTCCTTCCTCAAAAATGTTGTGTGGGTCTGAATCCCCAGATCGTGGTCAGGTATAGAAGTCTTACATATGGGTACTCAACCCCATCTCCTCCTTAACTCTTGAGGAGGAATCCTCTAGCTACCACTCTAACTGGTAATTCATGTATGGGTCAGAGGATTGTTTTGAGTCATTAAATTCAGTTAGTACTGGTTTGGTGGGGGTCATCTCAACCATCCCTAGTTCCCCTCACCATATCTCTCATAGAATCCATGGTCTATCTTGGAAAACCCCCCTTTCATCAGCTATGCAACACTTATCCATTTTCTATTAATAACAAAAAATACATACATTGACCTTTCATAGAAAGGTTCATCAAATCAAACATTCACAGATATCTAGTATACCATATTCTCTTGGCCAGTTATAGTTATATTTACACAATGGGGGGAACAGGGGTATTACAATCCCCTCCCCATTAAAGTAACATCATCCTTGATGTTCTATCTGTCGATGTTCTATGTATGTACAGAAGTAAACAAAAATCGATATGCATGTTTCATGGCATCCTCCATTTCCCATGTAGCCTCATCTGGGCCAAAGTGTTTCCACTGTACCTTGACCTGTGCAATGGTTTTGTTCCTAAGTGGGGTTTCCTTCCTATCTATCATGCATTGAGGTTTTGGTACGAATTTTCCCTCTATTTCCACCTAATTCATAGACCAATCAATAATATGATTAGAATCATGTATATATTTCTTTAATAATGAAACATGGAAGACATTATGTCCCTTCACAGTGGGAGAAAATGCTAGCCTATAGACTACATATCCCACTCTATCCAAAATTTCAAAGGGTCCACAATACCGAGGTGCCAACTTGGCACAAGCTCCCATTCACAAGGAGATTCTCCTGGTTCTAACTCTGAGATACAAATATCCCCTATTTTGAACTCTTTAGGAGTCTTCTTTCTGTCTGCATATCTTTTTTGTCTATCCTGAGCTATTTTCAGACTTTCTTTTATCTGAATTACTTGTTGTTCCATTTTTTTCAGCATGTTTGATCCAATTGTAATTCTATCTACTAGATTATTCCAACTAATTGGAGTATTGCATTGTCTACCATAAAGGGCTTAATAAGGGCTCATCTTCAATGACTCTTGATATCCATTGTTGTAAGAAAAATATATCAATGGTAGGTAGTCTTCCCACTTCTTAGGGTGATGCATTACATGCATCCTTAACATGTCCTCTAATACTTGGTTTACCTGCTCTGTCTGTCCATCATTTTGAGGGTGATAGGTTGTGCTAAACAACAATTTAGTTTCAAAACCAACAATTAAATATTTCCAAAAGCTCGAAGTAAATTTTGTATATCTGTTAGATATGATCTCCTTAGGCATTTTGTGCAACCTAAATATCTCTTTCATGAAAATACTGGCAATATCTATTTCCTTTCAAGTTGATTTGACGAGAATGAAGTGAGAATCCTTACTCAATTTTTCCACCACTACCATGATGGAATCATTATGCTTGGCCGATTTTGGTAATCCGGTGATGCAATCCATGGAGATGGTTTCCCATTTCCATTTTGGAATTGGTAGGGGTTGCAACAACCCTGTTGGATGTTGGTGTTATGCCTTAATATGTTGACATTCTAGACATTTATCCAAGTAATCAGCTATGTTCTTCTTCAGTCCTAGCCAATAGAACAATTTCCTAGTGGTCATAATCATTTTCTAATAAGAAGTATGACTAGTATATGGTCTTTTGTGTAGTTCATCCATTATGAACCTCTTCAATTCGTCACAATTTGGGATATACAACTTACCTTTGTAAGTTAGTAGGCGATCATTCAACATTTGATAACCTTCATAATTCATCCCTGTGGGTTCTTGTTCTAAGTATGATTTTACAGTTTCGAAGATTGCATCTATTTATTGTGCACTCTTGACTCTCTCCATGATATTTGTTTCACAGGTGCTTACAGTTTCCAGGTGAATCACTTTTACACTTCTTTTAAGGGCATCAACCACCATATTTTATTTTCCTTATATATGTTTGATTTCAAAATAAAACTCAATAAGGAGAGACATCCATCTAGCTTGTCTAGCATTAAGTTTTGGTTGGTCAAATGGGTAACTCAACCCACAATGGTCTGTCACAAGAAAAAATCTCTTACCTAGGAGGTAATGCCTTCACATTTTTAAGCATGCACTACGTCATCCAATTCTAGATCATGGGTCACATAAATGATTTCATGCTCATTCAATTTTTTGGATCCATAGAAAAATACATGTTCTTCTTGCATAAGGACTCCTCCGAGTCCTTCCTTGCAGGCATATGTGCACACAAGGAAGTAATTTTTTGGGTCTGCAATCTTTAGAACATGTGCATTGGTTAGAAGGTATTTCATCTCTTGGAATCTCTCTTCGCATTCTGATTTCCAAATGAATTTAACTTCCTTTTTCTGAAGAGAAGTGATTACGAAACCAATATTGGAAAATCCTTTTATGAACATCCTATAGAATCCTTTCTAGGCCCATAAAGGATATGATATTAGATAAATCCTTTGGGGTAGGCCAATCCATGATGGATTTAATCTTGTCAGGGTCAACTGCCACCCCTTCTTCAGAAAGAATATGGCCTAATTAATGGACTTGTTTCTGAAAAAAGTCACACTTACTAAACTTAGCATGGAGTTGATGTTATCTAGTACTTGAAGTAATAACTTAAGATGTTATTCATGCTCTTAACTATTCTTACAATATATTAGAATATCATCAATGAAAACCAATACAAATATGTCCAAGAAATTACTGAGTACATTATTCATTAAGCACATAAAAGTGGTTGGTGCATTGGTTAGCCCGAATGGCACCACCATAAATTCATAGTGACCATACCTTGTCCTAAAAGTTGTTTTGTGGATGTATTCGTCCTTAATTCAGACTTGATGGTATCCCTACTTGAATTCAATATTGGAGAAAATTGCAGCACCCCTTAATTGGTCAAACAAGTCATCGATCCTTGGCAAGGGATATTTATTCTTTATGGTCATGTTATTGAGTTGCCTATAGTCTATGCACAACCTAAGTGTGAAATCCTTATTTTTCACAAACAAGTTCGTTTCTCCCCATGGAGATACACTCGATCAGATGTATCCTTTGTCCATCATTTCCTTTAGCTATATTTTGAGTTCAACTAGCTCTAGTGTACTCATTCTATAGGGTGTTCTAGACACTGGCACTGCTCCTGGTGCAAGTTCTATTGAAAAGTCAATGTCTCTTCTTGGAGGTAGACCTGGTACCTCTTTTGGGAACACATATTTATACTCTCCCAATATGGTATGGTCCCCTAGCCTTGGTTTGTTGTCCTCAACATATTCCAACACCTATATTGCATACAAAGGACATCCTTTCCTGCAATACTTCTTCACTTGAAGTGTTGATATTTGTCTCATTGAGACAGGATTTTGAATCCCTTGTAGGGTTAAATTTCTCCATTCTTTATTTTCATACTCCAAAGTTTTACTATAATAGTCCAACTTGGTTTTATGGGCAGCCAACCAGACCATGCCAACCAGAAGGTCATAAGATCCTAAAGGAAGTATGTTTAGGTTTGCTTGGGTGGGAAATCCACTTATAATGAATTGGCATGCTGGTATGAACTCTATTACTTTTCTTTTTGTTCCAGTGGATAGTTGTACCAACCATGATTTAACATGTTTAACTTGTTGACATTTACATTTCTCAACAATTTGAGAGGCAACATAACTCAAATTAGAACAGGGTAAATTAAAATGGAAACTAAACAGTTTGTGATCACACCTTCCATCTCCACCACTGAAGCTTGGTGGTTGGCTTGTTTATCATCCAAGGTTGCATAAATCTGTGGCATTCTCCTAGCCACATCATTAACTGTGGTAGCTTCTTGGATTTTTTATACCCTCCTACTGTTATGTTTCCTATATGGGTAGTCTCTCAACGTATGTTATTCTCCGCAACCCCAACATTTCAAGGGTTCTCTCTTTGTGTTATCAGTCTTACCTAGGGTTTATTTCCACTATGAGAGGGAAAATTTTTTTGGTATGTGATTTTAGCAGGAAGGCTCATATTAGAAACTTTCTTATAGCTCTTGAATCTTGAGGGTTTAAACCCATTTTTCTTGAATCCTGAACTACTCTTTTTCTTCCAGTCCTCGCGAGCTTTTGTTTTTTTCTTGAACTGCTCATAGCAATACCTTACCTTCCTAATAGTGTCTTCTAAGGTCTTTGGCTCATCAAATTCAATCATGTCCCAGAAAGACTGATATATTCCACTAATAAATCATTCCATTTTTACCTTTTCATCATTTATGTAGGGTATATACCTCGCCATCTCAAGGAATTTATTGATATATTCATCTATGGTGAGTTGTCCCAACTTGAGTTCATAGAACTCCTTGGTCTTCCCATCAAAGTATTTCTCTGACAGATACTTATTTTTGAAGTATTTCTCAAATTGTTTCCATGACAATTCTTTCTCATGGATTCCTTTCATATTCCTAAGGTCCTCCCACCAAATGGAGGCCTTTCCATCCAGGTTAAAAATGGTTATTCAAACCTTTAAATTTTCAGAGTAATCATGGACTCTGAAGTACTTTTTCAATCCAAGCAACAAAACTTCTTTTTCTTCCCACTTCTTAATATCTCCATAGAAAGTGGGTGGTTTGGCTTTCTTGAACTTTTTAGGGTCATGACTCTTGGAGTGTTTCCTCTTCTTTCCTCTCTTCTAGGAACGCGAACTAGTTTTTCTACTAGAATATTCCTTGGAGTTGCCAATCTCCTCACTAGAGAATTCTCCTGAAGAGTGTATATTTGGACCATGTTGGGCCTTATTTGAGGTGCTCCTCCTTGTGTGACCACTTTCAGGACCATTCTTTTGTATCTCAGGTTGTATCTGGGTTTTCTTTGAATGATGTCTATCCACATCACTGGTTGTTGCTCCATGCTACAGTTTCCTTTGTATATCTGATAAGCTTTGCAGCAGGACTGCATTAATTTCAATTTGGTTTTCCTACTCTTTTATCAACCTTTCATTTTCAGCCTTACAACTTTGCAATTATGCCATGAGGCTTCTTACAATTTCAACTAGACCTGGAGGGGTTTCCACTGCCCTCCTCTCATCATATTCTTCCTCTCTATTGTGGGAGATTTTCCCCAATTCATGGTGTGTCACCATATTTTATGTTGTAGTTTTCATGTGGTATACTGACTGCTCGAGTGCTGATAAAACATTTTCTATTATTTAATGATCTACTAATTCATGAACAACACGTATCATTGGAAATTGAAGTCATCTTCTTTATTTGGAAACATTAGCAACATACAATGCATATTTCCAAAACATCTATCAATAGTAGAAGGTTTCATTCCTTTATTCAGTAGAGGTTCAAACACATTTCTTGTAGAAGGGGGTAAGGTGGGGTGTTACCCCTTAAATTTCTCTAATAATATTTTTATGTGACTCATGCATGAGCCCAAGCAGACCAACTGTTATAACCTCGCTCTGATACCAATTTTTCACACACCCAACCCCTTAAATACCCTTTTGAGGAATGGGGCATCTAAATTTATCCTTCCTTAAACATATTGAATCCTTTGTATGAGTTATGCATCCTCTTCTACTCACCCGTATCATTCTAACAACTACTACCATGCTCAAAACCAACCTTTGGTTTACAAGTTAAGGCTTCCTGAATTTCTTCGGGCGTTCATTGGCTGAGGGCCATGTGGCTCCATATCGTTCATACCATCTCTAGGTTCCTACCACCCACGGGGAAGGTCTATCCGTCAACCAATCCAATGATTGGGATTAATCCTCATGTAACACACAAGCTAGTGGGGAATTCGACATTCGACACTTTGGCATTGAACATCCCCTTTCTTTTCTACATGCATGTCCTCTGGAGTCCCGAATTCCCAAACTTCCTAGGTGTTGCCACGTAGCTCTGGCCTTCGACACCTATCATCTTATCCTCAACACTACACTTTAAACCTTCGGAGTCCCAGACTTCTAAAGGGTCCACCCTCACACATGATGACGTACTAGATACGAAGTAAAATAAACGTGAATCTTGCATACTCCTCCCGCCAAATGCACCAAGCGATGAGTGTCAGGTATGATACACAACTAGGTAGAGATGACATGTGGCACCTTCAGTGGGTGACACATGTCACATGTTAATGGGCCTATAGGGTGTGAGAAACACATGAATCTAGGTGACACATGGCACATTGATTGTGAGTACACATCACCCTGAATGACATCATGGTGCCACGTCACTTTGTAGCTTCGAAATTTGGGGGATTTTACCCACTCCACACTCCTTTCTTCCTAGAGTAGGACTTCGTCGAAGTGTTGTATCTGATTCCTTCATTTTGGTTGATTAGAGGGTTGAGAGGAATTCATAAGGGTCCTTATATCGACGATCTGCATTGCTTCATAACTATGGAATTTGGGAATTTTGGCGTGTATTTTCCAGGTTTCTCCCGGAGTACCGAAATATAAACCACACCTGCTCTTGTGTTTTCACATCTATACCTCCAGATGACTGGACTTCCAGATATTCATTGATCTGTGGACATGTGTCCCTCTACTCTCA
Source organism: Picea engelmannii (assembly GCA_009831015.1). Taxonomy (NCBI): domain Eukaryota; kingdom Viridiplantae; phylum Streptophyta; class Pinopsida; order Pinales; family Pinaceae; genus Picea; species Picea engelmannii. Next base: position 15,507 of record WSFP011392344.1, on the reverse strand, counting down.
ATAGCCCATATTAATTTCATGACTCTAGCATTAAGAAGTTTTGGCGTTAAACCACCCCTATTCTTTCAAAGTGGGACTTCATCGAAGTGCTTAGAGATACCTCTTCACTAAGTTCGATCTAATGGATGAGAGTGATTCCCACTAGATTTCTAGATCCATGACTCTCAATACTTCGTGACTTTAGAATTTGGGAAGTTTGATTATATATCAACCCCATTCTCATAGAGTGAAACTTTCCCATAGTTGCCTCAACGTGGATCCAAAAGCCAAGGTGGCTCTTGAATACTCTTAGATCAGTGGTTCACGTTACTTCGCGATAACTGAATGGGTCAAGGTTTAATGGTGGGGAAAGTCTAACTGTCCTGGATAAGGAAACCGCCAGTTGCCAGTTGACCTGGTGGGTAACCGTAACTATCAATTTCCTTCAGTCAATTTATAAACGGTAGGGTCGAAACACTTCAGTGCTCCGAACTCCCAAAGTTCTGAAGCTAGAAATCTTAACTTCTTTCAGGCCCAGTGTAGGGTTCCCTAACCTTGGTCACATGGGTCCTTTGAAAAATCTTATGGGATATGCACTAATTCCTTTAGCTGTAAATGGGTTAAGTACATGGGCATGAGCCCTCAGTCATACGGGTGAAAAGTCTGAAGGAGGCTTCCTCCTTTCATAGAGTTTGAACTTGGAATTCCTGGGAGGGTAGGTTTTAGAGACCAACATGACTTAAACATTCCAATAAAACTTTCCCTGACATTATTATAGACTTACATCTTACAACTCTCTAACTGCTACAGATTCAAGCGTACACCCATTTAAAATCAAGAGTTCACAAAGAGATAATGCATGTTTCTAACTTAACCATTCAACACATAACTCAGTCATAGACATATAAATATGTTCAATCACCATTTCCATTTCAGTACATAGAATATGAAGATACTCATCAGAAAACTAGAGTTCGTGAAGTGACTATTGAAAGGGGTGCATGTTTCCACCTAACCATAGGCACAGCCACTCCTGACGGATTTACCATTATCCACCCCCGAGATAGACCACGATGCTATGAGAGAGACTCTTTCTCCTTACTCAACAATAGTTAGGGACAAAGGTTACTCTCCTCCTCCCACGAAATCCTGGTAGAGGGTTTTCTCTGTACCAAGAAAGGAGGTATGCCCGAGTACTTCCATAGTCACTCATCAGCCTCATTTATCTTCTTGTAACAAAAACCTTGCCAACATATTCTTACACCCAAAACAAGTTTATTTCCCAGTTCTTCCTCCAACCAAAGAACTACAAAATGCTCTTTTATCTTCTCGAGATTTCTCTTTTGACTCTACTCTCTTCACAGTTCTGCCTACTCTCTTTCCCTCTACCCACGAATTACCTCTATCTTTCCTTCCTTAGAAAGGTTGCATGGGTCTAAATCCCCACCTCGTGGCTAGGCTTGGAAGCCTTAAATATGGGTACTTTGCCCCATCTCCTCATTAACTCTTGAGGAGGACTCCTCTAGATACCACTCTGACCGGTAATTCATGTCTGGGTCAGAGGATTGTTTAGAGTCATTAAATCCATTAAGGTATTGGTTTGGTGGGGGTCATCTCAACCATCCATGGTTCCCTTCACCAACTCTCTCATAGCATCCATGGTCTATCTTGGAAAACCCCCCTTTCAGCAGTTATGCAACACTTATCCATTTTCTATTAATAACAGAAAATACATACATTGACCTTTCATGCAAAGGTTCTTCAAATTAAACATTCACACATATCTAGTGTGCCATAGTATCTTGGCCAGTTATAGTTATATTTAGAGACTGGGGGAAATAGGGGTATTACATAGGTGTATGATTGAGGTACATTTGTGACTGAGGTGCATTTGTGGATCCAATCATGAGGTGGTCCTGGGGAATATTGGATCCCATGAGGTGGGGTTTTAGTGGTCGGTCTAAGGAATATTAGAGCTCGTGAGGTGGGGTTTTAGTTTGTCGGCCTGAGAAATATTGGAGCCTGTGAGGTTTATTTGGGGATTTTATGGTCTAGAGCTGACTAGAGGAGGGGGTTTACTGTTAATTGGGAGTCAAAGCTTGAATTAGAACAAAGGAAGGGGTTTACTATTAATTGAGAACCATAGGACGGGGTTTATTGTTAATTGAGAAACATTTTTTTTCGGTTAAATGGATCATTATTGGAGCTTAATAACATGTTTCCATGACCGATAAATCTATGGTGGAGAGAAATTGGAGACTACTCAAAAGGAGAACTAGGATTTTAGAGTTGCATAGGTCTTAAACAAAGTCACATGTATGATTAATGTGTTTCTTTTGGTTTGATTTAGGAGTTCAGGGTTTCTAATTAGGAACTAGTTGTTATAAGCTTGTATATTTGCAGTTTTTTGTATATTTATGCAACGATACACTTGGAATTCTAGGTCCCTCCATAAGCTTGACCTACATGGCCATAAAAACCTTGACACTATTAGATCTACAAATTTTTTATTTATGTGTTTCTTCTTGGCTCCCGGAGCTAGAATAAGCAACTCTAAAATCTCAAATGCTCAATGGATTGCCTCTAATCTCGAAGATAGGTGGATTTTTAGGGTGCACAATGTTTGGTCTCTTCCCCTCAGCTACAAAATAAAATTCTTTGTGTGGCTCATTATGTACTAGGGGCTACCATATATAGCTCATATAGATATGAGAAATCTCATTGATGTTCTTTTCTTAGTTTGTGGTTGTCCATAGATAACGAAACACATTCTTTTGTACTGTATGTCTGCCAAGATATGTTGGAAATACTTTCAAGATAAAAAAATTGATCTGTATTTATGAGAGAAATGAAATGAAACCACAGATTTGTAGTATTAACATAGAGTCACATTGAACAATAACATATATATAGTAAAAAATGGTTTTTATTAAATAAGAAATATGCTAAAAACTGTAAAATGCATATTGAAAACAAGCTTGCTAGAATGGTGGTAACTTATCTCTGAGAAGAGATGTGACGGCTACGCTCATTCGAAAGAATATCAGTACAATGAGGCTATGAAGGTATTTTTACAATAAAAATGAATTTCAAAACCCTAGACATCCAAAAACCTAACCCTGGGAGATGAAGCGACAAAAGTCATGTGGGCTTCGTTGGGGTAAGTTAGTACATCAACTTCCCGAGGTCGTAACTTTTCCATACGATCTTCGTTTAGGGTGCACAATAGCTCGTTGGAAAGGTATTGAAAAGGATATTCATTTAGGAGGATAAATCAAATCCTTCAAATATCATTGAGGTTCTTGATCACGAAAAAGTGTCGTTTAGGCCGCCAAAATGGCCTCGGAAGTTTAGGAATCGAAAAACTACTAAAAATAGTATGTTACCAAAAAAATGTTTTGATCCAATTGGACAAGGTGGGTGGCCAACAAGATCCTCTTGGATCAATCCCCCCCACTAGGAATAAATTTTCTGCATTGCGTTGAGTTCCCCTCTCAGATAAGGAAATTTCTGTTGAATTTGGCCCCAGGTGAGCCAGTTGCCTTGGTGCAGGGGCTGCCCTGTATTGACAACCCGCTAAAGTTGGATCCTCTGCTGGTGAGTGCCCTTGACCTATGTTTACACAATATGATCAATGGATTCTTGGTACATGCATTCAAGGTTGAGCTATGTTGGTGTCAATTTTTCTCCTATCTCTAAGGTGTCTAATAATGGTGGAAAATAAGGTCGAAGGAGGTCCACATTGAATATTGGGTGCAAGCCGAGGAATGGGGAAGATTGAGTTCAAATGAATTTTCACCCACATCCTTGGTGATGGTGTAGGGTCCATAATAGAGTGGAAGATGATTCTAACATGTATTCCATCGAGATGAATTCCCAGGGCTTTTCAGGTGTAGGAAGAGGAGTGTACATGCCTTATTTATTAATGGTCGGTTTGGCAATAGCGCATGTAGTATAGGATCAGATATACGTTTTGACATCCTATCAAAGTTTCGGCCAGTATAAATTTCCTTGCAACACTTCCACTCTCTTTTCCACTCCAAAGTGTCCTTCCACCAAACTGTAGTGGGATTCCCAAATCAACCTCACTCAATCTCTTAATGGAAAACATAGATGGCCTAGATGGCACAACAACCCATCCTGGAGGTGGAAATTGCTGACAATTGTGTTTTCTCCCAACATATGGTAGGTGTTGGTGAATTTAGGATCTGTCTCATAGAGGTGGGGCCACCCAGAGGTCTCGTGGCCGCAAGATTCAAGCATTGTGGTGGGTGTCACGAATGGATGTTGGCTAACTCAATCAATGACTCAGTTGATACTTCTTGTTTTATACTTGATGTTGAGGTGGAACTACTACAAATATGTGGACCACTTTTGATGGTGGTCATTCTGGAATTTTCCTTCTGTCTCCATGAACTGCAGTGACTTATGATTAGTGTGGATGATTGTCTCCTTCTTGATAATGTAATCCCTCCATTGGCGGTAGGCTTTCACAATGGAGTACATTTCTTTGTCATAAGTAGGATACTTACAGGTGATATATGATAGTGTCTCACTATGATAGGCCATGGGGTGGACATGCTCATTGTTGACTACACCCACAACATAGTCATAAGCATATGTCTCGATCTCAAAGGGTTGTTGTAGGTCAGGTAATGAAATCACTAGGGTGGATCACAAGCGTTGCTTCAGATAATCGAACGCTTTATGTTGGGACAAGCCCCACACAATTTTTTCCTTACCACTACCTCTTGTTATTTGGATGAGGGTCCATGCAATATGGGAGAATCCCAACATGAACCTTCGATAGAAATTGGCAAGGCCTAAGAAGCTTAGAATCTCAATGAGTGTGGTTAAGGATGGCCAGTCGCGGATGACTTGGATCTTAGTTGGATCAACATGCACACCATGCACATAAATAATGTAGTCGAGGTAATGGACCATGTCCATGCCAAAGGAGAATTTTTCCAAGTTGGAGCATATCATCTGTTGTTGCAGAGTGTGCAGAACCTGTTGAATATGCTGCAATTTTTCTGCCTAATTCTTGTTGTAAACGAGGATGTCATCCAGATACACCACCACAAAATAATTAGTGAAAGGTTGAAATATATCGTCCATCATCCTCATGAAATTTTTTGGGGTGTTTTTCGAACCAAATAACATAACGAACCATTCAAAAATACCTTCTTTTGACTTGAAGGCAATTTTCCATACATTTGTTGGTTATATTGGGACCTGATGGTATCCAAACTTCAGATCAATATTACTAATGTATTTGGCCCATTTGCGCTAATCAAGGAGATCGTCGATTCAGGGAATCAAGTACCGGTTCTTGACTGTGATTTTATTTAGATCCTAGTAATCAATGCAGATTCCCCTAAGTCTTGTCTATATTCTGCACCAGCACGATTGGGCTTCCACAGGGTGATGAGATAGGTTGGATGTGCCCCTTGTGGAGAAGTTATTGAATCTGATGCTTGATATCCTCATTTTCTACAATAGATCACTAATAGACTGGCCCATTGGGTATTAGTGCATCAGGGGTCATATCGATGGGATGCTTGACCTGAAAGTGCAGAGGTACCCCAATAGGTGATGAGAAGATTATTTGTATTCTTCCACAATCTTATCCACTTACTTCTGTTGCATGGATAGGTCAGCCACGGAGGCCATGATATGGCTGCAACCTTTCACTCACTCTGAGAGCGAATCATGAAGAAGAAAAAATTCCTAGTCTGAGAAATGACCTTCCTACATTGCTTGGCAGAGATCAAGGAAATAACAATAAGTGGGACTGCCTCGGATATCCTGTACAATTTCTTATTCAAATTAATAATAACACTACAAGGCCTAGAATCATTTACAACATGATGTTTACATAAATAAGGTTATCCCAAAATAACATCACAAACTTCAAGGGGAGTAACATCACACAATACCTTATCTTTGAATGGCTTGATGCCATACAACAGGCATCATTGTTGGCTAACGCGAATATCGCTTCCTTGTTGGAGCCATCCGATGGTGTAGGGTTTCAGGTGAGGAGTTGTCGACAGGGCTAGAAACTTGATGACCTCTACTGAGATGAGGTTCTTCTAGATACCTCTATCAATGATGAAGTGCATTGGAGTGCCTCTTACCCACATCTATGAATGAAAGAGGCGTTCAGCTTCCTCTGGATCATCAGGTTCACCGGGTTGGATATTAATGGTAACAATGGTGGAAATGGGTTCTACATCAATGATTTGTCCCCCATTTTTTGGTTCTGACTCAAATTCAGAGCCTGCATCTGACTCAGAGGATTTTACCTCAGCCACCAATGACTACTTTGAGTGACAATCAACAATGTTATTCTAGGGGCTCTTATGGAAGTTGCCACTTCTCGATGTTTTTCTTCGTCTTCCCATTATCTTTCTTTTCTTGCAGCTTGGAATGGTTTTCCTAAGGTTTCCCATATTTTATCTATCCTTTTCTCTATGGGTTTGGGCTTCCCTTTCTTTTCCTCTGATATGAGGGGTTCCTAGACCCAAATTTTCATGACTTTTGTTTAAGCTTATGCTTTATTTTGACGACATATCGATAGTCCACGCCCAAGGATGAGATGTCCAAAAAATCCATTTCTATCTAGTTGTATATATGTAGACTGTTGCGGTACTTGAACAGTATATGTTGCTTAAAATAGTTGATACTCATCTTGGTTCGCAAGGTATGAAAGACATTAGTGAACTCTGGCACTGTTTGGTTTCTTTCCTATCGTAGTGTGGTCCATCTTGTATACAAGTCATCATAACTTCCAACATGGTAGTATTGCTCCTTAATAGCATCCCTAAAGGAACTCCAAGTGGGTGAAACTACAAATAATTTGGATCCCTCTATTTCCTTTTACACATAGAAAGTGTCCTACCAATCTTGGACATGGGGGACGACCTTGAGGAGCGCAAACGTAATCTTTTCTCTATCAGAAATGTTGTGGACAAAATAAATACACTTCTAGAAGTTTTAACCATTTATCTACAACATCAACATATATTTGACCTTCAGATATAGGAATATCAAAGTTGATATGTACCTTGAAATGGGTGGTACTTCTGCTTGAGGTGGATGTGTCGCTTGTCAACAACCGTTGAAGGATTTTTGCAAAGTTGTCCATCATCTCGTTCCTTTGTCGCTCAAGGGATTCCTCGAGAAATTTTTTGAAAGGATATCATGTCTCGTTGTCTTTCTTTTCTCCCACCATGGATGGTTTCTTGGGCATGCGAGATAATTTTTCCTCAAGAGAAATAAGCTCGAGGCCCAACTCTCTATACCCTAACTGCATCAGGGACATGCATTAGAAACAACGACAAGGAGTAGACCGCTTTAATACCATTGATCCAGATTTATGAGAGGAATGAAATGAAACCACATATTTATAATATTAACACAAAGAAACAGTGAAAAATAACAGAGATACATTAAAACTTAGTTTCTATTAAATAAGAAATATGTTGAAAACTATAAAATGCAGATTGAAAACAAGCTTGCTAGAATGGTGGCAAATTATCTCTGAGAAGAGATGTGATGGCTATGCTCATTCACAAGAATATGAGTACAATGAGGCTCTGAAGGCCTTTTTACAATAAACATGAATTTCAAAACCCTATACATTCAAAAACCTAACCCTAGGAGATGAAGCGACAAAAGTCATGTGGACCCCGTTGGGGTAAGATGGTACATCAACTTTCTAGGGTCATAACTTTTACATATGATATCCATTTAGGGTGCACGGTAGATCGTTGGAAATGCATTGATGAGGAGCTTCATTTAGGGGGATCAATCAAAGCCTTTTGACTGTAATTGAGGTGCCTTTTCATGAAAAAACTTCGTTTAGGCCCTCAAAATGGCCCCAGAAGTTCAAGAACTGAAAAACTGCTAAAAATAGTAAGTTGCCAAAAATCTGTTTAGAGCCAGTTAGACAAGGTGGGTGGCCACCAATATCCTCCTAGATCAACAATGAGTCTTGTTTCAGGGGAATCTTCATTGACAAGTTGTGATGTTGGGTGCTTCACACTACATAGTATGCTTTGCATTCTCCAAATTTGGCATTGCCTTAGAATCACTTATGTTATCACTTGGAAATTTTCCTGGCTATGAGGGAAAATTCCCAAGGTAACATTTTCAAACTAGACTTTAGGCTGGAAACTAGCCTTTCCAAATAGAGGGGGCTCCCTCAATGAAATTTAACACAGTGGCTAGATCTGTAAAAAGGGCAAAGTTTATATTACTAGTGAATCCCCTTGGGCCATGTTTATGAAAGAGGATTCACGAGTGAATCCCCTTTCAATAGTATCAGAATCTCTCTCGAGTGTTGTAATTTTATTAGACAATATTGTGTCCTAATATGCCAATGTCAAAATTTAACCTGAGCAAATCTAAATTATTTGGATATTTTTAATAATCTGTGCACATTGGACCTTGCATCAATATGATTTTTAATCACGGCCTAGTTCTTTGCATGTTTCTAGATGTAAAACCAAAACGAAATTTGCTAGAATTCAACTAAAATATAGCTTATTTTCTAGAGTGTATATTTCATGCATCTGGACTTTTTTGATATTCATGATTATCAACTTGAACATCCTGAAAAAGATCATAACCTTGAAAAATAAGTTTTGGGGAAGTTTACATTTAATGCATAAAATAACAAGTTTTGGTATGGGACTTGTATTGATTGCAAAAAGTAAATATTTATGTCAAAATGAAATGAACAACAATGTTATAGAGAAGGAAAAATAACATGACTTTGAAATGGTGCTTGGGAAAAGGAAATCCATCAAACCTAGTGAAAAGGTACCAATGGAGCCTTGGCTCATTGGTGAGGTCAACATAGTACAAATCAATCCACTAGGGTTCTATTATTGCTTCATTTTTTCCCACCCTAATGGCATCTCTCAAAAAGGGATGAAGTTGGGTGAAGGTCCAATGCAATTATTTCATAAGACTTAACCCTCATACCCAAAACCCTAGTTGAAGGAATTCCATGTTATGAGGTGCAACCCTCAACCTCAGATCATGTTTTGCAATGCAACTTCCAAAAAACGGCATGCCATATTTTGTTGGAATTGAGAAGAACCACCCAAACTACTTGGATGACTAGGAAGCCAATGAAGGGTCTCTCATCCCTAGTACACATTATAGAAGCTCTTAGGTTGTCTCTGTATAAGATGTGGTTCATTGGAGAATATCTAGTTGGATAGAAAGCTAAAACATGTTCCCAAAGAGCCCAAAGGCAAAATAAAAAACATGCAACTAGATGATGATGAAAAGTTTGAGAGGGGGCATATTTACATACAATTGTTGCTCTGTCACTTCTGAATAATACTAGTGCATTTATTTTTTATTAGTTATCTTCATGGAGGTTGAGTTTTTTAATTATTGGCCAAGTTGCTAAGTGTAGTTGTTTTAGACTAATTGTTGGTCTAGAAATATGATGGACCCTTTCTAAGGGTGAAATTAGCATTTTTAGAGAAAATAAAACATAATAAAAGAATAGTTAAGCTTCATTTATTTATAAAAAAGATGATTTGGCTAGGAAGTCAACTGACACTAGAAGGAATCCCCAAGACACGTTGAAATTTTCATGTCCATTGGAAGTTTAACAATCAAATTTATTAGATTATGAGTATACTTTTTTATCTCCCTAGAAAAAAAACATAATTTCATTAATAAAAATAAAAATACATTCTTCATATCTTGAGTAGCATATCAAAATTATTTCATCAGGATCCCCGAATTCATAAAACAGAGTAAGCCCTCTGTAATTACCCCTCCCAAAAACCCATGACATAATAGAGTCCCAAAAGTCATCACCATATAGTCCTTAGTAAACATCCCTACAAGTAAAAATAAAATCTCCCCAAAAGTCCAAAAGGCAATCTAAAAGTAGATCAACCATCAACTGAGTTCATAAGAGAGCACAATATTCATATAACAACCATCATATACCCATTAAAGGGATAAAACAATTATGCTAAAAAAATCTACAATAGATCCTAGGAAAACATAAATCCTCACGAGAGAAACCATATAAAGGAAGGATGATCATAATTTGAGGATTGTCTCGTCCTCAATATCCCAGATATGTCATTGACCTGCATTCAATGAAAAACCGGGCTTGGAATGCCTATCTTCTAGCTCATTTTTCTTCTTAATGACATGATGAAAATAAATTTGGTTAAAAAAAACTACAAATGATTGGATCTCCTAAAAAAGAGGCCTTAAACAGACATTTTCTAGAGAGAAGATTCTCTGCATCCAATTAATAACCACTAGGGAATCCCCAAATATTTAAAATTTTACAACATCTTTTCCAACCATATTTTAAATATAACCTTACAGGGTACACTCCGCATTGCCTCAATAATAGTGTCATTTTTGTATAAATTTTTTTAGTGTAAGTTTCATCCCTTGGAAATTAGTTACCATTCAATTGCCACTAAGCTTAATTTACTTAGTTGATTAAATTCCAGGGCTTATGATTTTCTATTGAGTCATTCATTGTATCTCTTTACAAGTGCATGCTTCCCTATGGATCTACTAACTCTTCGTCCCTTTTGTTTAATTTCTAAAAAATCAATCTCAATATTTTACCTCTAAATTTCTATTTATCCTAATTTTTATTTTTGTCCTGGATTGTTTTGGATTCCAAATTTTGGATGTTATAATATGGAATCTGTAAATTTTAAAGGAGAAATATGAATTTTATGTTCTATTTGTAACTTTGTGGATGTCATAATGTTAGTGATTTAAAAACATGAATAATATGTATTAAAACTATTGTCTTGTTTGCAATCATAAATGTATAGATTAAAAGGTTACAAGATGAGGATATTCAGTCAAATGTCCTGGAAATTGTTGGCCCAAATGTGAACACAACATACATCACATGCCTTGCAAATCATGTCGCAACACTTTGTATTAAACTACCATTTTTAGTGATGATTGTCGAGAACCTGAAGAAATATTTCACATTCAAGATTTAAATCCTAGATGACAAGAATGTTCATCATCATTTTAGAGATCCTAACTATCAATTAAGTAGAATGCATGAACACACATCAATAAGAAAATTGTGGGAGATATTATATTTTTAGAGTGTATATTTATGCAATATCGATTTATCTCTTGTAATATTTATGAGCTATGTACCTGACCAAATGCATAGATTATCCATTTTCCTCATTTACAATCTTCTCATGTTATTGAGAACTGCTAGACAATTTTTAGAGAAATAGTATGCACTTTTGTGCCAAGGATAATTACATTAGAGACATGCACTTATTGTTATGAATATCTCAGGCTTATTGTCTAACTATTCAGAACATAGATGAGTCCTCTCACTCTTACAAGTTGGTACAAAATGTTTTGGAACGACAGTGTTAAAAATAAGTACCTTTCATGTTGATTCCAGGTGGAAAATCTAAAATTATTCCATCACTAAATCAAACATCTTTGCAACAAGGGTGAAAGTTGAAACGATGTTCTTTACAAATTTAGAAACATATAAAAGACAACAAATAAATTCAATTTTTGAAAGTCGATATGGCCCAGCTTCTTATTAAGAAGTACATCTATGCTTGGCATTATGGCCTACTGAATTACATATCATAATTTTGAGCAAGGTAGATTGTCGATGAGTACCTTGTGGATGCCACTTCTTGGTCACTTGATCAAACACATTTTTTCAATGATAATCGTGATTTTGAAGATGGTTTCTTGTGAAGAGATACAAGACAAGGAAATTAATTTTAGCTTACTCTTTACTGAGAAACATTTTTTTCTTTGTACTTGAATATTAACAAAAACAACTTTTATTGTACCCATTATAAAATATAATACATACATAATGAGATTAATTTACCTTTAGCACTAGCCATGGGAATACCTAGCATGCAAGGGAGGTAGAGTTTGAAGGCTAATAAGCTCTGATGTGCTTAATTTTGATAAAGTTTTTGTGATCCAAGGTTATTTGGTAACAAGCTACCTAATTTTTTCCATGTGTATGTGGAGCTTTGTTTCTTTGTTTCTTTGATTTTCATGATCTCTTTCTACCTGTAATTATATTTTGAATAATTATGATAATAAATCAGTGCCCAACTAAAGAGGACCATCTTCAACTTTCTTCTCCTAATTTGTTTTAACCTCCTCTACTTGAAGACAAAGGAGTCTCTCCTTTCTTCTCTGTTAATGTTTCCAAACCTTCAACCTTGTGTTCCCCCAAATTCTTATTTTGTTTTTTAAACTTCTTCTTTGGTTCAGATCCAACAGTTCCTTTCTTTAGCCATTTTGTGTTCCTTAGATTGTTCTTTTGGTAATAGTTTGTCTTGTTTCCTTCCTCTTATATTTGTATGGATAGGGTGAATGTTATCCTTTGATTTATCTTCAGTAATATAGGTGTAGTCCCACATTACCTTCTGCCTTTTTCTATTGTCTTCGGTTTCAGTTTACTTGTCTTTAAGGCCTCTTGTTTTTCCTTTGTTAGAGTTTCTTTCTAGATGGCAGTGTTTGCAAATGGATTCTTGCATGTCAATGATATATTTTCATTATACTTCTTGCTTCTAGGGATGATCAGGTTTCTATAAGTTGAGGCAAGATGAGAGTCCCTTCTCCTAGAGCGCGTGCACAATTACTAGTATATTGAGCTATCATCTTGTATTTATTGAATTTTAAAACCTCTAAAAAACAATCTCCCTAAGGTATTTCACATGGTTTCAAAATTTGATCCATTCCATACTTCTTAGGGAAGGTTTGGTATACTCTCCTAAAGAGAGGTTCTTATGGGAGAGTCTTACAATGAGTTGAATCCTAAAACATCTTGTCTCCTCTAGTGAGCCTTGGGAACCCCTTCAAAAATTGTGCCTCTATCTTGTTGAACTGGAAAATCATAACAAACTACCCTATGGTAAGTATGGTTACCAACTTACCTCTATTGAATCTTCGAGTTTTTGAAGTTTTGAATCCATATAACTACAATTTGGTATGTAGTTCGTAACTCCAAAGATTCAGTATATGAATCTTTGACCTTTATGGTTGAGCTACATGATATTCTAGGTCCAAAGGTCCATCTTTATTGTATTCCCTTCCACTCAATGAAATATTCCATTCTCCTCTTGGGTTGAGGGAACTTTCTACTATTTTCAAAGGTCTTTCACTGTCATTATTGATTTTTGTTGGGAAAGAGAACCTTCTCTCCCATTTATTGTCCTAGGATCAGTAGATTCAAATTTACTGAAATAAGAGATGTTACATACATATTCAGTAAAAAATCGTACTCTTAGTCTAGAATCTGCAAGATTTCTTGGCTGCTTGGTTGCTTAATTCTGAGAATGAACAGAATGATCCATCGTATGGTGGGCATATTGAAATTAATTTATCCTTTGTTGTGGTCTCTTGTTTCTATTTTTGCATCCTAGAATTGAACTCGATGGGGTTTCGAGTTTGAACAACGCAATAATTTATTTCTTCAATTGCATTTACACATTTATATTATTAATCTTATTATCTTGTACATTCATACTCTATTTAGGAAATACAAATAAGAGAATCAAACATGGATGCAACATCGACCCCAAAAGCGCAAACGCCATGATTTGATTAGAGGTGATTCTTTTCCAAAATTTGAAGAATGGATTTCTAATGCAATCAATGATGCAAAAGAAGAAGGTCAAGATATAACAGTGGAGGAAAGTGAGTTTTCACAGTTTCCACATATATGGGGTATGCAGTTTAGTGGCATGTGAGCCTATGGTGGTCATTTAAGAGTGGAAGAAAAAGGCAAAGGAAAGGGAAATTGTGAATGTGTTGTTAGTGTTGAATTCCTTCATGAAACTGAGAATAAATTTTATGTTGAATTCATCCAAGAAATTATTCGATTTTATTATGGTGAAAATAATCCTATATTATTAAAATGTAAGTGGGTCAAACCATTTGCAGTACAACTTGATGAGTATGGATTTGTACGTGCAAATATACGATAATTTTTATCACAGACTGATGATCCATATGTCTCTCCTCTTCAAGTTAACCAGTCATATCTAATTGATGATGTAAGAAGCCCAGGATGGTCATATGTCATTCAAATAGAGTCTTGTTCGAAACAAAAATTCATGGAAGTTGTTGATAAAATTTCTGATGAGAAATACAATAACTTACAAGAAAAATTCGAAGAAGTGGTTGAAGATGATGATAGAGGGATTGAAGAAGAGACTTTGATTACCAACAAAGAGATTGGAAGAGAGAATGTATTGCATGCCTCAGGTGAGGATGACGAAGAAAATCAAGAACATCTACACAGGAGTGATAAACGATTCTAACCCCGGTGGTAATGCGGATGATTATGATGATGATTCATCACCTTAACTGATAAGCTTGTCACTTAAACTCTGGTTATATGTATGGTTTAATTTATCATTGAATGTAATGTATTATTAGAATTCATAGATGCTAAATACAATTTGAATATATAGAAATCCATAGAAAGTGGTTTAAATTGGAGGAATAACAACTTTACATAAAATGCTTACATGCATTTAGCATAAATTTACTTATTTAATGTTGATTTCAAGTTATATAAGCAACACTTGAGGGGATGATTTTAAAAGGAATTTGTTCTTTAACTTGTGCACTTAATTTTTTAGCACATGCATTAATAAAATATGAGTTTCAAACTCATATTCCACTGTTGTTTTGTTGATTCAAGTAGTTGATTTATACACTTTAGTTTATTTGGACTTCATGATATGAAGAAAAAATCCTTGACGTGCAAGTTAGATGAAAACGATAATGCAAAAAAGTTGACAGAATATGACTTCTCTCGTAGAGAACATGTGACCAAGAATGATGAATATTTATCGTCTCTTGGTTTTACAAACAAGCAAGTTGTTAATCCACTTAAGTAGTATATTATTTGTTTAAAAATGTTTAATGTTTTATAGGCAAGAACTTTATGTATATAACACATAATATGATATTTTTTTGTTTTATAAGAAAGAAAAAGATGCAGGTACAAAAAAAGTGGAGAAAAAATCAAGGGAAAGTAAAGATATGGTGCCACCAACTCGTAGAAGCCAATGCATTTGTGATCCAATAAATGTAGTTGATGGAAATAATAGTGGTCATGGTGTGAAAGTTGATATAGAACATGGTGATGTGGAGGCTGATATAGCACATGGTGTTGCGCAGTGTGATGATTTCTTAGCAAAAACTCTAAAAGAGATTATTGATCAACATGCGAAAAAAAGGAAGAGCGAGTCTGGAGGTGTTGAATGTAATGTATTATTAGAATTCATAGATGTTGAATACAATTTGAATATATAAAACTGCATAGCATGTGGTTTAAATTGGAGACATAGTAACTTTACATAAAATGCTTTACATGCCTTTAGCATAAATTTACTTATTTACTGATGATTTCAAGTTATATAAGAAACACTTCAGGGGTTGATTTTAAGAGGCATTTTTTCTTTAAATTGTGCACTTAATTTTTTAGCA
>WSFP011392327.1:0-27872 GCA_009831015.1 Picea engelmannii | reverse complement strand
AGTTGGTACCAGGTATGTTCCTAATTTGTTTCTGTTGAAAGTTCAGATCTGAGTTATTTAGAATTCAAGTGATCTTCCTTGTTTGCTATTGAACCACAGTCATATAGAAAAAGAAGTCTTGTATCATTGTTGATCTGCTGTCATAATTGAAAAGGCTTGCATCACTGTTTGCTTGATCTGCTATTACACTTGAGAGGGTTTTCATATCACTGTTTGAGATCTGAGTTTGTTGTTTATAGATTGTGTTTACTATAATCTTGAATGAGCTTTATCTAATCTGCTTTAAGATCTGAGATTTATCAAAGTTTGTTTTCTTCTACTGTCACTGTTTTATATAGATCTATTTATACATGCTGTCTATGCTTCAGATCTAAAGGGTTTTTGCTGTGAAATTAAAAGAGACTGCTGTTTTTAAAATTACCCTAATATTCTAACAATAAGAACTGATAGTGAATTGCAAAAGAAATAAAAAACAAAATAAAAATCTCACCAAGACTTTGACGAACAGCTTGCTGAAGGTCTGCTTGAAAACGTTCTTCATCGTCTTCTTCGGCATGGAGCTGCCTCAATGTCTTAGAGCTGTTTTCACCTGTTGCAGAAACAACAAAAAATTGAAGAAAAACATATATTTCTCATAGAACTAAAGACATGAGCAAAGCCCAAACCATCATTCACCTGAAGCAACTCCTGCCTTCTCATTTAAAGAGAGCCCTTGCTTTGAAACTGTGTTAGGCCTTGACTGCATCGGAATATATGAACCTGAGCATAGAACATCAAATAAATATGTTATGCAAAAGCAATCTCTGACCATCAATACCATACTTGCACTCGACAAACTCTGCAAGAGCTCAGGGTACTCGGTATACTCATAACCAGTATGCCCAGTAGCATAGAAAAACGCAAAAACATTCATGTTTTTTGCAAGTATGGTACTCAGCATAATCAGTGAATACTCACTAATATTCACAAGTACAGCAAGTATTTACTGCCCAATACTCGATCAACATGAGAATGGCAAATACAGAGCTCTGATCTCGGCCAAATGCTATGTGTGGCATACTCAGAAGTACTCACATGTATGGTAATCATGTCACTGACAACCAGGGAACATAATTTCTGCTTATAGTCCAAACTTGGTCTCTAAATTTTGGTAACTACTAATTCTCTAATATAAATTTAGGTATGGCTATGCTATTTTATAACCTGGAGAAGAAATCCGGAATGCTTTTGTTCCAATGCTAGAGTAGACCACAATTGAACAGCTATGACGATTAGTTCGTCCAACTTACCATGTCTATTAGGTGCAGGCAAAGGTAAAGTAATTAGCGCATTTGAATGGAACATCTCTTTAGCACTGTTTTCAGATGAACAATCTGCAACGTGATTATTTTCATGTTTGGCAGATGGATTAGGGATGTATGCACTTGTTGCACGGTCTGTCATTTGTGAAATGCCCTTCTGTCTACTTCTATTCCCTCGTGACTTCTGGCCCAGTGGAGGAAACCTGTCAAGATCTGTTTCCTGGATGGAAATATCTGCACATAAAATCAAACAAACTCAAGGAACTTAGTTTGCACCTAAGTCACTCAATGCAGAAAACAAGCTACAAATAGCTTATTACAAAAATTTCAAGTATGTCCTTTGACAAGAAGTAATAAGTATCAAACCCTACCTGCAATATTCCTAGGCTGACTGTGCAAATCAGAGCGCTGCAATTTCTGCCTTTCTGGATTAATCCCATTGCTTGACATGTTGACAGGGACCATAGTCTCTACCACTCTTTTGTTAACAGTGGCAACCTGTTTCCCTGCCAATTTGTTATTTTCATCAATCAATGAACCTTTGTCAGTATGAGCAGCCACCTTCACTGCCTGATGATTTTGTGCCCCAAATGAACCACCATAATATCTGTCTTTTCCAGCATTTGTGTGCTTATCTTGACCTCTCGAATATCTCTTAGCATCCTCCGGCTGAAAAGTTCTCTTTTCAAGAGGCATTGATATTTCTTTGGGGTAGCTGCCAACAGAGGTCATTTTTTTCCCTGATAGATTAGTCTTGGTGTCAACAAAGCCTGCCTGCTGGGAATTATCTGTCCACTCGTTCAGAGGATTTCTTGCCTCATGTACATCAAGATGGGATTCATTGTTAATTTTTGATTTAGACTCTTTCACTTTAGAGTTAGACCACTGGCTTTCTTCTTCCGCGTGTTTTTTACTAAGTTCAGCAAGGTGTTTTTGTTTGGCCTCCTCTTCAATTCTTCTCTGCAATTCCAAAGTTTCCTTGAGCTTTTTTTCCTCGGCTACAAGTTCGACTTGCCGTTTTAGTTCATCTTCTTGCTGTCTCTTTAACTCTTCTGCTCTGCTGCATTTGGAGACTTCACTTTTATCTTGCTCATCTTCCACAGCACTACAAATAGCAATCCCAAGGGATATACATAAAACAAGATAACGCATAGTGGAACAGATTGAATGAAAACAAGTGTATGCATCACTAAATATATCCAGATTACACAAAATGATTGGCAGGGCTTTTATGTAAAAAAGCAAAAACAGCAATCCAAGAGATGAATCATGCTACAATCGGATTGGATTATGGACATCTCACCACCGGAAACAAAAATAAATTATCACAGTTGAACTGGAAAGCTAGATGCAAAGATAGAAAGATAAGGATGAACTAGAAATTTTAGATATATGTTCTCTTGATCTTAGTAAGACCAAAAATGTCAGCTATGTGTGAGGCATTTAATCAGAAACACAACAGTAGCATGTAGAAACATAAATTGAAATAAAATAGTTCTCACTGGAAAGTTATTAAGAAAAACAGATGCAGGAACAAAAGTACAAATTATATTTGTCAAATATCCATAAATAAAAAACTGTAATTACCTAAAACTCGGCTGGAAAACATACAAAAACACTTATTGAAACAAATTGAGCTGTGAATGAAGCAATTGAGTGAAAATAGAGGGTTCATTTAAAGCAAAAAGATAAGCTATATCCTGAAATAAAGACATAAAAAAAAAACATGCAAGAATAAAAACTGGTAAATAGACACTGCAAAACAAATCCATGCTACTACTCTCAGGCTGAGAGCAGATAATATCCATCTAAAGCTGCAAAGATCTGAACAGCTAATAGAAATACAAGCTTTGTCTGTTTGAAAACATAAGTAGAAGCATAAAATAACCATCTCTTTTACATTTGATTTGTTGAACAATGTAGACTGAATTTATGCATCTTGCTGCAAAAGCTTTGTTATGCACAATTTAATCAGTCATAAAGAATATATGTGTGGAACATGATAATATTGAGATTGGGTTTCATAACTTATCCTAGGCTTCTCAAGGGAATGCATAAGTGGCACTCTTACAAGTCTAGCATGCAGATGCAGCACTTAAAATGCATCAATGCTTCCAATTAGCAATGAATGTGATAAACAAGTTCAAGAACAATGCCTCAATGCATTTACAGTACACAGAGATAAAACTGTCACAAAGAGCTTAATATTCACAGTTTTAAGCATTTATATGCAGAATGTAATATTAGGGTTCACTACAGCTACCGAGAAAGAAAATATAGATTAGAATGGAGCTCTGCTATGGAAGTTGTCGTATAGACGAAGTCATGGCATTCACAACAGTTACATAAACAAATAAAAAAAATTCCAGAAAACACTCAATGCCCCTTTTGCTTAAATGACTATCAATAGATTTTGGCACTCGTACAGCATAGTTAAATGATCCCTCTCTCTAGACTTGATTCTGTCTTTGAATACATCCACTCTTAGGCAAGATAGGCCCCAGTCAATTTTGGTCCTAGCATAATGGACTCATCAGAGAAAAAAAATTAAGATTGCCATAAGTTAGGAAGCAAAATTAATAAAGCAGGCAACTCTATTATGAATATGACAATTTCTTTGATGAGCAGATTTTGAGAACTAGCTCTCAATATACAATGACTCTCATGGTCTTCTATTGCATGATCAACTTTATAAAATGAAACTGGAATATTAGAAAAAATTTAAAGGGATAGCATTTGTTTTGCCAAAGGGGTGATGATGGTGTAAATGAAGAAGAAATGCCTCAAACATTAAACAAGTAAAAAATTAATGTTGACAATGATGCATATTTAACACTGAATTCCCAGTGGCACTCAAAATTCAAGAATACTTTAATAGTAACTCCCTACTGGTCAAATTTCAAAATTGGCATACAAAATATATTAAGGCTTTATGCTAGAATAGATCCATCTTAACCCTGGAGATATTAAGCACTGGGAGGGATCAAAATACTCAAGGCACATCTATAGATCCTATTTTGATCTGTCTCAGTGCTTAATAGATCTGGGTTTAGCATGGATCTATGCTACTTTTTATAATTATTGTTTAAATACAACAAGTAAGAGAAAATAAAAGGTCAAGCTTTTTAGAATTACAGACACACAGACGCTCGCTCACATAAACACACATCCCCTCCCCCCCAACCTGATGTCAATGATGTACATTTGGGTATGGTTGTTCCTATGAAATATGATAATGTATACAGATTATTGGTCACTCTGTTCTTGGCATTGTCCATAGAACACTCGGAAAACTGAACTTAGTAATAAAGTTCAAGTAAAACCACAAGAATGCTTATTATCAGCTTCCCATGGTGTGTTTTTGGAAGACTTTTATAATGACAATTCCACACGCACTCCATGGTATGTGAGCCCAATAAGTCTTAATAGCATCTACAGACTTATAATTTTGTATATTGAGGTTCCTCTGTTTTCTATGGATCCATTTAGACAACTGCCCTATGACTTTGTCCATCTTGCTCACAATGGGGATTTCATCAAAACGGACGACTAGTTTTAAGGCATAATGACAAATCTTGTCATGCTTGATGTGCTAAAGTCCTAAGAAACCAGCTATAATAGACAAAATAAGTAGATTTTAAGTGAGAAATGGTAAGTAGGGAAAGTGAAAAAAATATGTGGTAGCATCCTTGGGGACAGGCCATCCTCTCACAAATGGAATTTCAGGGGTTACTGCAGGCCTTTATAAACAAAGGGTTAAAACATTTTATCCCAGCATGTAAACAACCAGTAAAAAAGTCATGATTGGCAGTGTAAGCCTGTGGAGGAGTGGGAGTTTCTGTCAAAGACTTCCTCTTACTGGTTGCTAGGAGCTTTGAAGGATAAGTACATTCTGGTTATAGCTAGATTGGCAGGCTAGTGAAGTGCACAAATCCTTGCAGAAGTTACAAAGATAAGTGAGGAACCAAACTGCTCTGAGCTTGTTCAAGTAAATACGTAGAATAAGGTCTAGAAATGGCTCTAGCTA
Organism: Picea engelmannii; assembly: GCA_009831015.1. NCBI lineage: Eukaryota > Viridiplantae > Streptophyta > Pinopsida > Pinales > Pinaceae > Picea > Picea engelmannii. Next base: position 22,544 of record WSFP011392327.1, on the reverse strand, counting down.
CCAAAATTGAAAAAGTTCTCTAATGGGTGTGGCCTGTTTTATGTGGGATTTTCTCCATGTAATCAGTTGACATTTGACAATTTGAAGAAAGAAGGAATCATAGGCCTCTCTCTCAGAAGGCATTACTTATAAGAGTGAAAGTACATGTTAAGAGCAATAAACATGATATAAAATAACTCACCATCCAGCTATATTTCCCTGCAGAATTGCCTGCTGCCCACCACTGCTAGTTCTCTGCGAGAAATATTCACACTGTTGGTATTGCACATCAGAATTTTCAATAACAATGAAGCACTTGAGATTGGAAAAAGTATTTTGGCCGCATAACAATGAACCTCATGCAATTATTCAAACCTTCAAATCCTTGACTCTCCTATGATCCTTGTTCCTTTTTTTCTCCTTTGACTTGTCCTGGGGTTGCTTTAATGGATCAGACCCTTTGTCAACATTCTTCTTTTCATCAAGTGCAAGCTCTGCCAAAAATGCCTCTCTGGCAGCATCAGACTTTTCAGTTGCATCTTTCTCTGCTGCATCTTCAAGACGCAACTGTCAACAAACCATAGAACACAAAAGTTTTAAATATGTAGGATACAACCACAGTACAAAGTATGGTGGGCACTCAAATCCCAATGTCAACTAGGTAACCACAAATGAATTCCAACCTTTAGAAAAGACTTGATAAGAGGTAAAACAACTACTCGGTAATCAAAAGCAGATAAATGACCAAGCTTAAGCTCCAATTGTTGCATTCCAAACACATTTCTCATAATTTTAGCATCCAGCTTGCTAACCTGCAAAACCACAGATCATGTGCAATAATAAGTAGTATACAATGAGTGTGTCTTATAGATTCACTTTCTCAGTAATTCTGATCAGAAATAGGAAACCACATATACAAACCTCGGTAGATAAGTGGTCTTTCTGCCTCTGAATGGCAACTTCAATGCAAGAATCTGTTTGGTGCAAAAAATCCTGCATTCTCCACTCGTCATCTTCGCCGACATCTAACTCATTCAAACGAGATGAGGCGATAGGCAAAGTATCATCATATCCAAATCGGGGTAAATTTTGGGCTTCCTTGAGAATGTTGGTGATTGCATCAACCTCAAACTTACTATGAACTAAGAGAGCATCATTATACCCTTCAACAAGCTCTTCCTGACGCTTTTTCAATAAAGCCTCATAGCTTTGAGAAGCAATCTTTCCTGTCTGTTCCCTCCTCTTTAGTTCTTCAAGGCAAAGTCTCTCTGCAGCATTTAAAGCCTCCTCATAACTCAGATTCTCGCATTTTCTCTCACAAAGGCTTTGCAATAAATAGAACTCTTTCTCAAGTGTCCGAAGAACTTCCATGCCTTGCTGTGACCTCTCTTCTCTGAGCTGCATCCATCCCTGTGGTTGGCGTTCATAAGATGAATTGCCAAAAATCCAGGCCAGCTGTAAATCGACCTGTGACATTTTGTCTTGCCAATCATTTAGGGTGAAGCTTGAGAGGTGGGGAATAGAAGTGTTGCCTCTATTTTCCAAATCACTTCGGTCACTCATATCCCTCAGTAATGTCTCATCCAAAACAAGGCTTGTGAAATCATCATTAAGAATAAGCCTCTCCTGAACTTCCACTTCCTGAGAATCTTTTGTATCATTTGATGAACTAATTTTGTCCGAGTATCTGTCTAGTCCACATGAATGTGCCAGTTCACGTAAATATTTGATCACATTCCGAAGTTGATGAGCCTGTAAGAATCGAATGTAGACAGGTGACTGGCTAATTGCATAATGCATTGGTGATTCAGGTAGAAGACTTTGAAGTTCGTCAACTGCATACTGAACTACTTTAGAGAGATGGCTAGACGCAAGGCATTTATGCCTTATTAAAGTGTGAAACAGACCATAGATTCTCTCAAGAAGCTTTCCTCGTTCACTGTCATCTGACAAAGGCCAACCTTCTATTAAATTATCCACCAGTGAACAATGAAGATTACCAACTTCTTTCTGGAAACCACTAGACAGTTCAGAGTGTCTAGCCTCTGTTCCAACCTCCACGTTAGGGACCTCCAATAGTTTCGAATCTTCTCCATCCAACCTCACTATGGAATTAGAAGAATCAGATACACGATCTACAAAGTTTTCCAAGCAACCGTCTTGAGCATTTACATCATTGGAACAATCAGAGACTCCATTAACAGGACCTGGTTGTCCAGGCATGTGCTCTTCCACTTTGGCACCATGCGAAGAACTTATCAACAACTTGATAGCAGCAGGAGCATCAATAGGCCTGCAATCTTCATTCATGAGCTTCTTAGCCCAGGTGTTGTCAATTTCTTGAGGAAGAACTGCTTGCAATTTTTGTGAGAGACTTTCAATGTGTTCATGCATAACATGCTGCATATGGGCTTCATTGTGAACAAACTTGTCATTGCAACTGCAGCACATCCAAAATCTCCATGTTTTATTGGCTTGAGCAAATGATAATGCCTCGCTTAGGAACTCCAAGGCTGAGTTGTCTTTAGTTGATGCCCAATGAGCTTTGAGATCCTCCACTCGAATTTCAAGCAGCTTTTGCCTCTTCTGACAATCTATTGCATACCAATATGGCCTAACTTGATCCATCTTGTCTTCTGGGGAAGCTAAATTAGAGAGCTTTCGCGAATTTGTCAATTTCTTCCGTTCTCCACGGTGATTACCAGTTGAAAGCTGATTTGATTTATCATCCGAACTTAAGGCTGGGATATCACTCCTTTGTTGCAGTAATCTTGCAGCAGTAACCCGAACTTCAATTTCCTTCCGCCGTTCCTCAGGCGTTTTAATATTCTTCTTAATCTCATGAGGCCGCCTGTTCTGCAACAGCCGCAGCTCCACGGGATCTTCTGAAAGTCTCCTCATTGGTATTAACCGAAACTTTTCCTCCCCTGTCCCATTTCCTAGATTCTTCATCCAGGTAGAGAGTGAAGCAATATTAGACTTTTGCACCAGTGACCTGAGCTCCTGCTGTACATGACTGATCCGTGCCTGGGGTGTCAAAAGCCTATCTTGGCTTTCCTCTTGAAGACTTTCTTTTGCTGGGTCCACTGGATTTTCTATAGAAAGAGCTCTCTCACATTCCTGAACAACCTCTTCATAACCCTTGCTATCATTGGCTGTATCAAAAAGTAGCTGTGCATAAAAGTGGGCAAATTCAATAGACTGGGGGGAAAGCAAAACAGCTTTCTTTGCAGATTCAATTGCAGTTTTCATGTGACGTTGTTTCACATTGGGATCCTCGATAAGAGCTGCTATTTTTGTACAAATCGTACCCTGTACACGTTGCAACAGAGCACAGTTATCATTCCGTCCACAAGCTTCCTTCATCAGCCTCAGGGATTTATTATGGCTTCCTCTCTTGAATGCCAAAAAAGCCCTATCGCAGTCTGCCTTAACCGAAGAAATATCCACACCTGCTCCTGCCCCTGCCCCTGCATGGTTCCTTTCCACGACTTCACTAGCACAATTCGCAGCTTTCGCACCTGCAATTACCCCATTTCTACCTCCAACATTAGTTTTCGCCGTCATCGATGTAGCCGCAGTAGCACAGCCTTGAACTCCACTGCCCAATTTCAATTCCACCTCTTCAGCAGCCACATTATTACCATTCGCCAAATACTTTTCTGTCTCTGAGCAATCGGTAGCCGCAGCAGTCAACAGCCCAGACACTTCCCCTGATCCATTGCCGTTACATTCTGGATCGGCTGAGCCCAACAACTCAGCCTGCTCCTGCACCACGGCAGGAGAGACAGAAGCCGCCGCTGCCTGGTTCCGGTTGCTTGAATTCCGCTTCTTATGCCCCATGTGCACACCACATGTCCACCCCAGGCACCCACACTCTTGGCCGATACCGTCAGATAACCCCAAAACTCACTCCACACAACTCAAACCCGTAGCTAAGCCTCCTTCAGAGCCTCGAACCTGGAACCAGGCGAACACCCAGTTCCGATGAGTTACAACTTGCAGAAACCCTAGCTGAGTCTGTTTTCCAAAACCCCGCCTGAACCTGTTGTTCAAAACCCAGTCTGAATTAATCGAATCTACTATTCAAAACCCTAGCTAAAATTGTCCAAGTTGAATCTGAAGTCAATGGGTTTCACTGAATAACCTACCTGAATCTGAATCCAGTGGGCTTTGCTGAAACCCTGACTGAAGCTGCGCCAAGTGATCAATTACTCGTTCCTAAAACTATTGAAATTTTCGCAGAGCATAGCCAACAACAAACAAACCAACCAAAAAACGAAAACAAAAACAACTTACCTCAAAATGGATATCGACCAGCCGCTAGTAGAGAGACCTCAGAGGCTCAAGGCGCAGTGAATGACGAAATGAGAATGCCTCAGGGGCTTTTAACCTAAAAAAAAATAGGTATTTTGAAAATAAAGATATTTTATAATACAGGTGAGAAATAGAGCCGAAGGAAAATTTGAAAGGATCAGTCACAGTGGGTACACGAGTGTAAGTAAAGCAAGCATTTGGTTTTCTTCAAATCAAGTTTTAATACCTTCTCACAGTGTAATATGGAATATGCAAACGAGGGATGATTGTCGTCAGCTATCCATTTTGCTTACGTTATTTTCCTTTGTTTTTGCATATAAGCGGTGATCGGCCCACACTCGTAGGAGCTGGGTTTGTCATTTTTTCCTCGAAAGGTGCAGAGTCCTTATTTTCAGGGAGCAGCGGGTTGATTGATGGGTTTTATGGTTCTCTCTTGCTCCTTCAAAGGGTTTTATTGGATCATTTTATTCAAGGTGACTTGGAATTGGATCATTTTAGGATGGTGATTTGAAGGTGTATTAATTGAGTCTTATGGTTTCCTATAATTTTTAAGGACTTTATTGAATAGTGATGGTGATTTGGAGGTGGATTAATTGGCTTTTAATTTATGTGATGTTTACTTGCTAACGTTAAGATTGTGTTTATCATTAATGTTATTAATTATTTATTTATATTATTTAAAAAAAATTAAAAGGATTTTGAAAGTGAAGGATATTTCTTCTCTACAGATTTTACCTTAAAACTTGATGTGATATGGATGACAAGTTGAAACAATTGCAATGTTAAAGGCATAAGCCCAATCAATCCAAATTGTATGGAAAAAGTATCAATATTTCTTACAATTTGATCATTTAGATAGTGTTTTTCCTATGTCCATAGAATGTGGATAAGTAAAAATTTATTAACAAAAAAATGAACTCATATAGTTTGAGATTTTTTTATTTATATAGGAGGTTTTAGCGATCCAATATTATCAAACGTCATATTTTTCAAGATTAACAACATATTTAAAGTCATTCAAATATCATATTTTCCATGAGCATCATTCGTTAATGATTAATTTCACATAAGTTTGAATATTTTGTTTAGCACTTATCGCATCAAGGATGTTTACAAAGATGAATAAGTGGGGTTGAAACCCATAAACTAAATCATATAGTGTTAGTCATCACCTCTAGATTTTGCACTCGATGATTAAGACTTTCCAAAAAATCACCCATTCTAAAAAAAATAGCAATGGTAACTCCTTCATTGTGAGTCATGAGTCTAATGTGGTATAAGAGATTAAATGTTTATGAAATAATAGGTAGTCCATGACCCTATTAGGTATATAAGGGTTAAATTTTATGTAATTATAGGTTGCTTTGTCTTACATGGATTATGGATGAGAACTAGTGTATATAAGAAAATAATTAAGTGAATATTATATAAATTGGTTTATGATTATTGTACTTGGATGTGATTGGGTTGATTACGAATTGGGTTGGCTAGGGGTTCTTATTTTGAAATCTTTGGAGTTACTTTTTAACTTATCATTGTAATACTTTTGGGAGTTATGTTACATGTCAATGTTGAGGTGGATTGTTTGTATGAAGGGTAATTGTGTTTTGTTATCTATTTGGTTTATAACATTTAGTGTAAGTGAGGAGTCAATTAGAGATGGACTAAGATGGAGGTGCAAATGGGAATCTATGGTTTGCAAAGTGGAAGATGACCTAGTTGATTATTCAAATAATTCATTTGAAGGGTGCTCCATTTGGGCCTCTCCACACTTCACCCTTTGTACTAGCAACTTGGAGGTAAATTCGAGCAAAGTACCCCCCCTACACCCCCCCCTTTGGGATCCTTCCCATTGGCTGAAGACACATTAGAAACATTGGCACTTGTGGCTAAAAATATTTGCACAAGATTTGAAAAGGGTCCACACAAAGGATATAAAGGCATATTTTTCGTCAGCCCTACAATGTCAGTCCTCAATCATCGTTTGAGTGGTGGGGCAAAGCTCAATGTCTTAGATGGCGGTCCTTCTTGTCAATTGTCAAGTTTGGTGGATTGCCCCACACACAATCCTCTTCATTCTCAAAGTAATGCATCTTTCCATCCCACAGACTCAGCATGTGAAGATTTTACAGAACCTAAGCTCTCTTATCCTTTGAAGGTTCTAGGTTTGACTGTCTCAAAATGTCCTTAGAGGTCAGAGGTATTGATGTAAGGGCATAATTGGTTTGTGGTTTATCTAAAGCCGGTCTCAAAGTTGGGTTTCCTTGAGTCGATGAGCATGGATTTATTTGTTACCTACTTTGTCAAGATTGAATGAGTGGGTGTTTAAGAGGCTTCAGCTTGGTATCTCCAACTGCGATTTCTCCAACATTATTGCATATATATGAAAGAAGAGAGCTTTCTCTAAGTCCATGCTAGCTGGGCATTTTGGGAGAGGCACAAAAACATAAGAAATGTGTTAAAAATGCAAGGGTTTTGTAAATCTTGATTTAGGTGAGGAGGTAAAGCTACATGATGTTGTGGATATGGTGGAGATAGCATTAGTTGGATGTATCCAAGGTTGTCACTTGGGTGCTAAGGTAGTAAAAGGTTAGTTGTGAATATGGAACCCTTCTTAGGGTATTGTCCAATCTTGCTTGTGCTTTCTAGGAGATGGGTGGCTCTTATATTTCAATGGCCTGAAGATACATATCATGTATTTAATTCTTTTTGGAAGTGTGAGGTGAGCTCGTTAATGCTCTAGAGATAGACACCATCGGTTGATGCTGAGTCTAAAAGAATTGGCATTGTTACAACATTAGTGAAGTTGGAGGATGTTATCCATGTGATTGGAAATTTCCTTAGGGTGTATTACAACATTGATTTATCTTTCAAAAGTTCATGGTCGATGACCATGGCACATATCCTTGTTGAGTTAGCCCCGAAGGAAAGTCTGGTGGACAGTATATCACTAAAAAAAGAGGTATTTGGAGGTAAATCAATTAGTAGAATATGAAGGCATACCTTTTAAATGTTCATGGTGCCATTCTTATGGACACTTAATTGGGGATTGCGGTCTACCCCATTAAAAAAATTATTGGCTATGTAAAGAGAAAGATTCAGATAGTACATAGGTTTATGTTCATTCAATTTTTTCTTTGAAAGTAAAGGAATGTCCATAGGCTATACCCTTCGTGGCTCCATGGAACAAGGTCGATGAGGTGACCAAGGCAAGGGATAGGCCTCCAACCTCTTCTCTCGGGCCAAAAGTTTATAATCACAAGGCACCTTTGAGTTCTCCTACACATAATTGTCAATCTCCATAGAAGTGTCGCATCACACTCCTTTTGAATTAGGTAAGAACGCATCTTCTTTGGACCCCCCAAATATACTTGGAAACATACCTTCTTTGTGTTTTAGAAGTTGGGAATCTTTGGGGAGTATGGTGGGGGGGTTAGACAATAAAGATTTTGTCAAATAGTGTGTCGAGCTTTAGAAGTCTTAGACCACCCATACTAAACCCCATTGCCAAAACTCTATAAAGGAATGCCTCAAATTTATCCTTCTCATGTAACACAGTTAATTTGAGTGATGAAAATGAACCTTCTAAGTATTCTCTTGAGGTGGGAAAAGATGATGGTAATCACTATAATTTAAGGCCCATGAGAAAGAGGATCCTTTTTTGTTGGAGTAATTGAAGGAGGTTTAGGACATACCAAATAAGAGTTAGCTAAGTGAAACTCTAGAGGCAAAATATATTTTATATCCATAGCACATGGACAAGCCTATAATTAAATATTGTCCAGTATGTAGTTCTCTATAGAATGGGTTCTTAGAGTTGCAAATACCCCCATGGAAGGTATTAAATGATAGATTTAACCCTAAATTGTAGGGGTTTGGCCAACCTATCTAAAAAAATTGTCATTAAAAGCGTTATCTCTACCCATAACCCTAATATAATATTATTTCAAGAGATTATGGTCGAGGAAAGGAAAGTTGTCTTATATTTGGAGAGATTTCTTGGGGATTGGGATTTTGTTTTTGTTGTCTCAAATGACAGATCTGGGGGACTTGTAACAAGTTGGCGAAAAATATCTTTGAACTATACTAATTCTCGATCTTTCTCCTCGAGACTAGGGACTACATTGTATTCCTAAGATTTGGGGAAAGAAATTAGTATTCTAAATATATATGGGTCATACACTAATAAGGTTTCTTCATAGGATAGGATTTTCAGTTGGGGGTGGTTAAAACAAGGCCTCAATATCGTTGGTGGGGACTTAAACTTCTTCCTAGGAGCTTTGGAGATTTGAAGGCCAAGGCCCAAGTGGACCTACTATCTAAGTATTTCTTGAGAAAACTTGAGGATCTGATTTATTGACTTGGAACCAACAAAACTTACCCCTACCTAGATGAATAAGAGTTAAAGAGAGGAACAAAATACTAAAATAATAGATGTGTTTATCATCTTTGAGCCTTGGATGGATGAACCTATTTGGCTTTGAAAATGGATGTCAAGTGGAAAAGATTCATATCACTCTCTAGTAATATTTGAGTTAATTCTAGCAGAGAGAAAACAATAGGCTCTCTTCAAACTCAACCTTGAATGGTTGAAAAATGAGGAATACAAGAAGAAAACAAAAGATTTGTGGGTTGCTTTTGATGGGTTTTCTTAAGAATCAATGGCTCTGCAATTTGAATAGAATCTAGAAAGGGAAAAACAAGCTTCTATAGAATGATCTCTTATAAAAAAAAAGGAAAATGATGAAAGGAGTATTTCAGAAGGTGGAGGAAAGGCTAGATGCTATGTATTCCAGTGATTTGTAAACTACCATGGATATTCCACTAGAATGGTTCATCATAACATATCTTGTATTATACTGAAATCTTTTATTATGTGGGTTTATTTTCCTTAGATATCAGATATATATAATCACCAACTTAATGCTCGAATTAATGAAATAATTGAAATGTGAAAATACAAGACTAAGGAAAAGAACCTACCATCCACACATATGAACACAAGATGTATCCTGGGAAACCTAATACGAGGGAAAAGCCATCAAGAAGGTGAGGCCTATGATATGCTCTATTTTCTTCAGTAATGAAATGCAAGTACAAAGAAAAGGGGGCACTCCCTATGGGGTTGCCTTTGACACTATGGCCTGAATGGTTACTATAGAATCTCCTACCTCCTTTATTATGCTCTCAAAATCCACTACTTGATGTTCTACTCAACTATGGAGCAGGTACAATGCTAAAAGAATGGAACCCTTTCTCCTCCTAATTGGCCAGTATTTAACTTTTAGGGTTAGGGTTTTTGCATCCTCAACCCTCAATTAGTGGTAAGGTTTCGAACCTTCTAGAATCTTCTTAAAAGTACGCACATGGCTAGCCCCATGTGCGTGAGTAGTGGGGGTTAGTGTGGCATCCACTCATACCATGGTGGTTGACAAGGTAGGCCAAATTGCGGGAGGCATAACTTTCACATACAAACTTGGATTGAGGCGATTTGTGCACTGTTGAAAAGGTATCAATGTGTAAAACAATGTCGAGGGACTAGCATAAATGTTTGCAAATTTTTGACCCTCAAAATGGCTCTGGAAGGTTTTAGACCCCAAAACTCCAAACTAGGACTTGCCACTAAAATGGCCCTGTAAGCCAATTCCTTCAATTTTTTCCACCCATAAAGTACTAATATGGATGACAAATTATATAATTATCTAATCTGGATCATTCGGTGATGGTTTTGGCTTTCTTGATGATATTACTAAATCATAGGCAAAGTCTTCAGAAGAGAAAAAAGGAGAATATTGCTTGACAGATAAATCTCACAAAGATTAAAGAGTCATGCACTTTCGTTGCGAGCTAGGGATGAAAATGCCAAGTTTTTTCATGACTTTGCAAATTTCAGGAAAAATATAAATTCAATGTGGAAGATTGAGAAAGATGATGGTATTATGACCACCTATTTCAAAGATATGGCAAAGAAGGCGTTAAGTATTTAGAAAACATCTACAAGGATCAAAGGAGAGCAACCATTACATAAATACTTCAAGTATCCTGCTATTTTCCCAATTTTGTTAATCCACAAGACAATCAAATTCTGATAAAGGAGGTAGGGACTGAGGAGTTATTTGTGATTCTCCATAGTATCTAGAAAGATAAAATCCCTTTTCCAGATGGGCTACCAATTGAATTGTTCTTGGGGTGTTTATAATTCAATGAAGATGAACCAAGAAGGGCCATCGAGGAATCTAGGTCCTTTGGGAAAATGTTGGTTGCATTCAATTCTATGTTCTTGGCACTTTTTCCAAAAATTGATAACCCTACTACATTTGAAAAGTTCAGGTCGATCTCATTTACAACTGAATATATAAAATTATCACAAAAATCATTGCTAGAAGGGTGAAAAATGTCTTGTCCAAATACATCTTTGAGGAGCAATTTATATTTCTAGAGCGAGGCAGTTGGTATTGCATAAGAAGGACTGCATTCTATCAAATTGAAGAATCTAAAGGCAATGGTGTTCAAGGTGGACCTCTCAAATCCCTATGATAGAGTGAGTTTTCTCTATCTGAGATGATTACTCATACACTTGGGATTCTATGATCCTTTTGTGGCCTAGATGATGAATCATATCACTTCGGTATCATTTTTAGTACTCATTCATGGGCCAACAACTCCTTTTTTTAGATTAAACGTGATCTCAAGAAGGGTTGTCCTCTCTCTCCTTGTTTGCTTTTACTTGTTGTTGAGGGGTTGAGCAAAATTTTGAAAGGGGCTCTTAGAGTATGAAGCATCAAAGGTATCAAAATTGGAAATACATGTTCCTTGAAACATTTACTTTTCATTGATGATATTTTGATTTTCCGTGACAACTCTAGGCAAGATGTAACTAGACTCGTGGAGATTACAGATCTTTATTATTTTTCTATTGGAATGTAAATAAATTATGAGAAGTCAACCATTTCTTTCAACGATGTTTCTTAGGAAGACCAAATCTATTTTTCTACAATTTTTCCTTTCAACACTTGCAATTTGGAAAGTGGGTTAAAATACCTTGGATTCATCATCGAACCAAATGATTACCGAAAAAAGGATTGGCAATGGTTAATTGCAAAGGTGGAGAAGAAGTTAAATCTTTGGTGTAACTGTTGGCTTTCCGAGGGAGGTAGTTAGGTCTATGTAAATCAGTACTTGAGGCTAACCTTGTTTACTGGTCATCTTCGTCATGAATTACAAAGGGAGTTTTGGAATTAATTAGAAGATTTGACTTCAAATTCTCGTTTGGTTTGTATGTAAAGAAAAGAAAGGCTTTGCTTTAGTAAAGTGGAAAAGATTAGGAGCCTCAAGGCTATGGGGGTCTAGGGCCTAGAGAATGTATATTACTTTTCAAAATCCTTGGAAGCCAAAAGTGTCTGGAGGTTGGTATGAGGGAAAGGTTTGTGATGGTGTGTGATAGAAGACAAATATATTTCACTTACTTCCATTGAAGAATAGATTCAAGATCCTAGGAAAAGTATTCGTTACATCTCAGTGAATTGGAAAGTTATTATATTGGCATTTCTCTTTATTGGGAAATGGATTGCTTGGAGTGTTGGTAGAGGAACAAAATTACAGGCAAGGAGGGGCCCCTAGATAGGAAGTGGGGAAGAATTTAGACTTCTCGCACACATTATCCATTATATGAGAAACAACAACATATATACCCTAAATCAAGTAGTTGGTATGCACTTAACTACAATTTGGCATCAAGAATGGTATTTTGCAAGGGAATTAGCATTGGGAGGGGAGAATGAACATGTGTGGGTTGCCTACACTGAAAACTCGAGAGCCAATCATGTTTGAATTAAAGATGTTGAGGATACCTTGGTTTGGACATTAAACCCCTCTGGGCACTATACACCAAAAGAAGGTTATAAAGCACTTGCCTTTCAAGGATTTTGGGAACACAAGTGTGAGTGTTGGAAGAAACTTTGGCATTTCAAATGCCTTACAAAATATCGCATACTTACATGGTTACTCTTGAACAACAAGGTATTGGCTTTAGATAATATACAAGAGAGAAACACAGAAGGGTCTTGCTCGTGTTCTTTATTCACGTTAATTGGTTATTCAAGTTGTCATCTAATTACGTCATGTGAATATTCTAAACAGGTTTGGAGGGACTTAGAAAGAATGATAGGTTTAAGGGATGCTTGGGCAGGAGATTCAATCAAAGAATGGCTCAGAGTATGGTGTGGAAATTACAATACCAAGTCCTTTGGGGATTTACCCATGATTGTAGCTTGGAGCATTTGGTTTGCCAAAAATGCCAAGATTTTTTAAGACATGCTTATTGCTCCAATGTAGTGTGCAACAAAGGTTAGAATATATTATCTCTGTATTAAAAAAGGAGGCTCCAAAGTTGTCGAGATAGGTTAGTTAGGAATCAATTGATAGATCAAAACCTTGTGCTTACTTGATGGGGCATCTCAAGGAGAGACCCCTTTGGGAATAGTAGGTGGTATAATCTACTTCTTTAGATCTCGTACTATTTTCTTTAAAGTAGGGATTCAACCCAAATCCAACAATTTGGATAAGATATTGGCTTTGAAGTTGATGGTTACTCTTACAACTGAACATGGTCTAACAAGAATACAAATATTTGGTGATTCACTATTGAATTCCTTTTAGAAGAGTGGGGTGAGCTCACTAATGTTATAGGGATGTACGCCATCATTTGATGCCAAGTCTAAAAGAATTGACATTGTTCCAACATCGATGAAGTTGCCAAGCCTTCCACTAGTTTTTTGGTTGGAGGATGTTTTTCGTGCAGTTGGAAATTTCCTTGGGTTGTATTACAACATTGATTTATCTTTCAAAAGTTCAGGGTTGATGGCACGTATCCTTGTCGAGTTATCCCTAAAGGAAATTCTAATGGACTATATCACTGAAAAAAGGGATCTTTCGAGGTCAATCGGTTAGTAGATTATGAAAGTATACCTTTTTTATGTGCATGGTGCCATTCTTGTTGACACTTGGTTGGGGATTGCATTCTACCCCATAAAAAAAATTATTGGGGTTTCAAGAGAAAGGTTCGGATAATACATAGGTTGGTATTCATTCAAATTCTTCTCTGAAAGTAAATGATTTTTCATAGGCTACACCCTCCATGGCTCCATGGAATAAGGTTGATGAGATGACCATGGTAGGAGACAAGCCTCCAACCTCTTCTCCAAGGACACAAGTTTCTAATCACAAGGCACCTTTGATTTTTCCTACACATAATTGTCAATCTCTAGAGAAGCATCTGGTCACACTCCTTTTGATTTAGGTAAGCACACATCTTCTTTGGACCCCCCAAACATACTTGCAAACATACCTTCTTCGTGTTTTAGAAGTTGGGAATCTTTGAGGATTATGGTGGGGGGGTTAGACAACGAAGATTTTTTTAATAATATATTGGGCTTTAGAGGTTCTAGACCACCCATATTAAACCCCATTCTCAAAACCCTTAAAAGGAATGCCTCAAATTTATCTTTCTCTTGTGACACAATTAATTTGAGTAATGAAAATGATCCTTCTGAGTATTCTCTCGAGGTGGGAAAGGATGATAGTAATCACTGTAATTTAAGGCCCATGAAGAAAGGGGATCCTTTTTGTGGGAGGAATTGAAGGAGGTTCAGGACATACTAAAGAAAAGTGGGGTAAGAGAAACTCCAGAGGCAAAAAATCTTTTATGTCCATAGCAAATAGACAAGCCTACAACGAAATATTGTGTAATAAGTAGTTATCCTTAGAAAGGGTTCTTAGAGTTGCAAATACCCGAATGGATGGTATTACATGATAGTTATAACCCTAAATTGTAGGGGTTTGACCAACCCATCTAAAAATGTTGTCGTTAAAATCATTATCTCTACTCATAATCATGATATAATATTATTTTAAGAGATTATGGTTGAAGGAAGGAAAGTTGTCTCATATTTGGAGAAATTTCTTGGGGATTGGGATTTTGTTTTTGTTGATTCAAGGGATAGATCTAGGGACTTGTAACAAGTTGGCGAAAAAGATCTTTGAATTGTACTAATTCCTAGTCTTTCTCCTCAGAACTAGAGACTACATTGTATTCCTAGGATTTAGGGGAAAAAATCAGTATTTTAAATATATATGGGCCATACATTGATAAGTTTCTTCATAGGATAGGATTTTCAATTGGGGTGGTTAAAACAAGGCCTCAATATTGGTGGGGGCTTAAAATTCTTCCTAGGAGCTTTAGAGATTTAGAGGCCAGGGGCCTAGGTGGACCTATTATCTAAGTATTTTTTTGAGAAAACTTGAGGATCTAATTTATCGACTTGGAACCAATAAAACTCACCCCTACCTAGAGGAATAAGAGGGAAAGAGACAATTGAATTAATAAAATAATGGATAGGTTTATCATATTTGAGCCTCATATGGATGAACCTATTTGGTTTTGAAAATGGATGTTAAGTAGAGGAGATTCATATCACTCTCTAATAATATTTGAGTTAATTCCAGCAGAGAGAAAACATCAGGTTCCCTTCAAACTCAACCTTGAATGGTTGTAAGATGAGGAGTACAAGAAGAAAGTAAAAGATTATTGGGTTGTTTTTTATGGGTCTTCTTAAGAATCGAGAGCTCTGCAATTTGAATATAATCTAGAAAGGGAAAAACAAGCTTCTATAGAATGATCTCTTATAAAAAAAGGCAAAGGATGGAAGGAGACTTTCAAGAGGTGGAGGAAAGGCTATATGTTATGTATTCCAGTGATCTCTAAACTACTGTGGATATTCCACTAGAACAGTTCATCACAAGATATATTGTATTATACTGAAATCGTTTATTATGTAGGTTTATTTTCCTTAGATCTCAGATATATAATCACTAGCTTAATGCTCAAATTAATGAAATAATTGAAATGAGAAAATGCAAGGCTGAGAAAAATAACACACCATCCACACAAATGAACAAAATATGTATCCCAGGAAACCCAATATGGGAGAAAACCCAACTAGAAGGTGAGGCCTATGCTCTGCTCTCTTTTCTTCAATAATGAAATGCAAGTACATAGAAAAGAAGACACTCCCTATGGAGTTGCCTTTGACATTGTGGCCTAAATGGTTGTTGTAGAATATCCTACCTCCTCTATCATGCTCTCAAAATCTATTGCTAGATGTTTTTCTCAACTATGGAACAAGTATAGTGGTAAAATAATGGAACCCTTTCTCCTCCTAGCAACCCAATATTTAACATCACCTGATAGTCGTCTAGGGTTGGGGTTTTTGCATCCTCAATTAGTGGTAAGGTTTTGAACCTTCTAGAATCTTCTTAAAAGTCCATACATTGATAACCCCACATGTGTTAGTAATGGGGGATGACATGGCATCCACTCATACCATGGTGGTCCACGAGGTAGGCCAACTTGCCAGAGGCATAACTTCTGCATACTAGCTCAAATTGAGGCGATTTTCACACCATTTGAAAGGTATTGATGTGCAGAACAATGTCAAGTGGACGGGAACTATGTCTGCATAGTTTTGACCCCATAAAATTTCATTTTATGTCTCAAAAATGGCTCTAGAAGGTTCCAGACCTCAAATCTCCAAACTGAAACTTGCGACTACAATGGCCCTGTAAGACATTTCCTCCAATTTTTTCCACCCAAAAACTACCAATATAGATGACAAATTATATAATGTTCCAATCCAAATAATCTAGTGATGGTTTTGGATTTCTTAATTATAATACTAAATCATAAGCAAAGTATTTGAAAGAGAAAAAGGGAGAATATTACCTGACAAATAACACAGAGATCAAAGAGTCATGCACTTTGGTTGTGAGCCAGGGATGAAAATGCCAAGTTTATTCACAACTTTGCAGGTTTCAGGAAAAGTATAAATTCAATGTGGAAGATTGAGAAAGACAATGGTACTATGGCCATCGGTTTCAAAGATATAGAAAAGAAGGCATTGAGTACTTTATAAACATCTACAAGGTTCAAAGGAGAGCAACCATTACATAAATACTTCAAGTATCCTCCCATTTTCCCAATCCTATTCATCCATGAGACAATTAAATTCTAATAGAGGAGGTAGGGAGTGAGGAGTTATTTGTGATTCTCCATAGTATCTAGAAAGATAAAATCCCATGTCCAGATGGGCTACTAGCTGAATTGCTCTTGGTGTGTTTAGAATTGATTGAAGATGATCCAATAAGGGTCATCGAGGAATCTAGGTCCCTTGGGAAAATGTTGGTTGCATTCAATTTTGCGTTCTTATCACTTACTCCAAAAATTGATAACCCTACTACATTTGAAAAGTTTAAACCAGTCTCATTTACAACTGCCTATATAAAATTATTGCAAAAATAATGTCTAGAAGGGTGAAGAATGTATTTTCCAAATACATTTTGAGGAGCAATTTAGATTTCTAAAGGGGAGGCAAATTCACGAGGCGGTTGGTATTGCACAAGAAGGACTACAGTCTATCAAATTGAAGAAGCTAAAGGCAGTTATGTTCAAGGTGGACCTCTCAAAGGTCTATGATAGAGTGAGTTGGTTCTATCTGAGATGATTACCCATACACTTGGGGTTTTTATGCTCCTTTTGTAGCTTGGGTTATGAATCGTATCACTTCAATACCATTTTTATTTCTCATTAATGAGCCAACAACTCCTTTATTTTAGCTTAAATATGGTCTTAAGAAGGGTTGTGCTCTCTCTCCTTATTTATTTTTACTTGTTACCGAGGGGCTGAGCAAAGTTTTGAAAGAGGCTCTTAGAGTATGAAGCATCAAAGGTATCAAAATTGGAAATACATGTTCCTTGACACATTTACTTTTCATTGATGAAATTTTGATTTTCTGTGATGACTCTCAACGAGATGTATCTAAACTTAAGGAGATTATGGATCTTTATTGTTTTTCTACTAGAATTCAAATAAATTATGAGTAGTCAACCATTTCTTTCAATGGTATTTCTAAGGAAGACCAAATATATTTTTCTACAGTTTTTCCTTTCAACACTTCCGAGTTGGAAAGTGGGTTAAAATACCTAGGATTCATCATCAAACCAGATGATTACCGGAAAAAGGATTGGCAATGGTTGATTGCAAAGGTGGAGAAGAAGTTAAATCTTTAGTGTAATTGTTGGCTTTCAGGAGGAGGTAATTAGGTCCTCGTAAATCGGTACTCAAGGCTAACCTTGTTTACTGGTCATCTTTGTTCGGGATTACAACGAGGGTTTTGGAAATAACTAGAAGATTTGACTTCAAATTCATTTGGTTTGGATGTAAAGAAAAGAAAGGCTTTGCTTTAGTAAAGTGGAAAATATTAGTATTCCCAAAGGCTATGGGGGTCTAGGGCCTAAAGAATGTATATTGCTTTCAAAATTCCTCGCAGCCAAAAGTACCTAAAGATTGGTACAAGGGAAATGTTTATGGTGTTGTGTGGTAGAAGACAAATATATTTCACCTGCTTCTGTTGAATAATAGATTCAAAATCCTAGGAGAAGTATTCATTACATCTCAATGATTTGGAAAGTTGTTATATTAGCATTTCCCTTGATTGGGAATTAGCTTGCTCAAAGTGCTAGTAGAGGAACAAATGTCCAGGTAGGGAGGGACCCCTGGATAGGAAGTGGGGAAGGCTTTAGGCTTTTCGCACACATTATCCATCATCTGAGAAACAACAATGTATATACCCTAAATCAAGTAGTTGGTATGCACTTAACTACAATTTGGCATCAAGAATGGTGTTTTGCAAGGGCATTAGCATTGAGAGGCGTGAATGAACATATGCGGGTTGCCTACACTTCAAAGTTGAGAGCCAATCATGTTAGAATTAAAGATGTTGAGGATACCTTGGTTTGGACTTTGAACCCCTCTGGGCACTATACACCAAAAGAAGGCTATAAAGCACTTGCTTCTCAAGGATTCTGGGAACATGAGTGTCTATGGTGGAAGAAAATTTGGCGCTTCAAATTCCCTACAAAATATTGCATATTTACGTGGTTACTCTTGAACGACAAGGTATTGGCTTTAGATAACATACAAAAGAGAAATACATATGGGTCGAGCTCGTGTTCTTTATGCACGTTAAGTGGTGATTCAGGCTATCATTTAATTATGTCATGTGAATATTCTAAAGTGGGTTTGGATGGACTTGGAAAGAATAACAAGTTTAAGGGATGCCTGGGCAGTAGATTCAATCAAAGAAGGGCTCATAGTGTGGTGTGGAAATTATGATACCAAGTCCTTAGGGATTTACCTATGATTGTAGCTTGAAGTATTTGGTTTGCCAAAAATAACAAGATTTTTGAAGACAAACTTGTTGCTCCATTTTCGTGTGAAGAACAAGGTTAGAATATATTATATTTCTATAAACAAAGGAAATCTCCAAAGCTGACCAGATAGGCTAGCTATGAAGCAATTGATAGATCGAAGCCTTGGGCTTACTTGATGGGGCATCTCAAGGAGAGTCTCCTTTGAGAGTAGTAGGTGGTGTAATGTACTTTTCTAGCTCTCATACTATTTGTTTTAAAGTAGGGATTGGACTCTAATCCAACAATTTGGATAAGATGTGGGCTTTGAAGTTGACACTTACTCATGCAATTGAACATTGTCTAACAAGAATACAAATATTTGGTGATTCACTACTAGTTATAAATTGGCTTAATAAGAAATCCACCTGAAGAAATTTCATCCTATAACCATTCTTTGATGAGATATGAGGACTTTTGAAGGGTTGCACTCAAGTTACTTTCCCTTGTATCTTCCAATAAAGAAATCAAAACACAAACCCCTTATCAAAGAAGGTTTACAACTTGCTCTTGGGATGTGGTTGGTTCGAAAGGTCTTAAATGGCCAAAGCATTGAATATACTCACAATTCCTTTTCATGATTTTCTCAAAGTTATGTTTAAAGACTTGTCTGGATGGTGGATGGTTCTATTTATACTTTTTGAATAGCCACTTTTGGACTAATACACAAGAGGACATCTGTGTAACATTTTGATGTAGGTAGAGGCCCCTTAATGAGGAAGTGACATAATTTTGTTGTATGCAAATATGAGATATGCATACTCGTATGTTTTTATGTAGACCAAGGATCATGGACATTTCTATGTCACTTTTTTTGCCTCGTAAAAGGCTGCAAAACTGGTGTTTAAGCATATATTCTATGTAATTTTGCTCTTATATGAATAAAATAAAGATTGCTATTTATTTTCGTGAATTTAAAGAAAAAGGTTATATATATATATTTATTTTGGTGTAAGAGATGATGATTTTTCCACATAGAACCTTCCAATTGTGCCCATTGCAATTTGATCCATTACTTTGACCAAGGATTTCAAAACTAAAAAAGACTTTAACTTTTCAAAAGAAGAAACTGAATAATATCTCTCGTCAAATTTTTAGCAGCAAAGACGTGAGAATATTGAAGTTACAATTAGTACAAGTAAGGGTTTTGACTTGGTCCAATAACCTTACTAAAACTAGTAGGGTTCACTGAAACAAAACTCTATGAAGATTGTCAACTCCAAATGAAGTGAGAATTGTGACATTAAAGAAGACATAAGAGGGTGTTAAAAGTCTAAAATTTGGATCTATTAAGGCTAAATTGGAAGAGGTATTCTCTGTACAACCTCGCTCTCGAGAAGCGTAAAAAACATAAATGTTTAATAAATAGGTCATAACTTCTTCTTGTAGAATCCAAATTAAGTAAGACCAGACACATTTAGGAGCAACCATTTAGAGTATTACATGTCAAAATGACCAAAAAATGGAGCATAAACATTGAAGATATAGCAAGTACTATGTTGACTTGCACCACAGTCATACAAGGGCTTAAAAAGGTTTATCAACTTAAAATTGCCAGAGCTCTAAATTGAATTGTTCATTTGAGTTGAATAAAATGACATTTGAAATGGAAAAGAGAGAAGAATATGCAGATAAAAACATTGAACTCAGTTGGAAATAATGATCATTGAGTTATTATATTAGAGAAGTATTAATGTGCTTTTACCATTCTCCTTTGATCTTTTGAGGGACTTTATTGGATTGCTTTTGTCACAGTGATTTGGAGAGCACTCTAATGTTTGTCTTATCATAAAGGCTCAAAATGTGGATTAATGGGATTGTATTATTTCCTCTTATTAGATTTGCATATCCTTGATCTATGTGATGTCTAAAATACTATCTTACTAACCCCACTAGGTTTGTGTTCTACGTTGATATTATTCTTCATTCATTCAATCTTATCATTTGGA
This sequence comes from Picea engelmannii, assembly GCA_009831015.1. Classification (NCBI taxonomy): domain Eukaryota; kingdom Viridiplantae; phylum Streptophyta; class Pinopsida; order Pinales; family Pinaceae; genus Picea; species Picea engelmannii. The sequence goes on along the minus strand of WSFP011392327.1, from coordinate 1,998 downwards.
ACACTCGTTCAATTTTTTGTGAAGGGTGATTAATGGTTTCAAGGGTGAATGATATTCTCCACGTAAAGTTTCTACTTGGAACCTTGACTTGACACATAGGGCAAGTAGAATCGTGCACACTTGCAATGATCTCAACAAAATCCATGTCACGTCAAGGTTATGAACATAGACTCTCCATGGTGCATATAATGTGTTAGTTTGGACACTAAGCAAAATTTAAAAAGATAAACTATGATAAACTTTATAATCCAATTTTTTTAATTTATGTGGGAGGATTCAATTATCCAACACTATGAAATATCATTTTTAAAGATTAGCGGCATATTCAAAGTCATTCATCTATGAACCAACTCCCATTAACATCATTCACTAATGACTAGTTTCTCATAAGTATTAACAATCTACTTAGTGCTTATTGTGTTAGGTGATGTTCATGTTGAAATTTTCGATCTAGGGAAATTAAGGCAATTCTGAAATTTCCTCTCATTTACTTAAGGTTTCCTAAGTCTAATCCATGTGAACTTTAAGCCTTAGGGATTATCGAAAATACTAAATTATAGTAGTAGTATTTCACTTCCCTTCAACCCAATTTCATTGTGTAGTCCAAGAGAATAAATACCATGTGAATGCACTTCAATAACACAATGTTACATCGCTTAAGACACACTTTTCAAGGCATATAATAGATCTAAAATATATTATTACAACGTTCTACTTGGAACCTTGACTTGACACATAGGGCAACTTGGAACAACAAATCTACTCATTTATCTTTCAAATATTTGTTAAATCACTTAACCAATTTAGCTATGTGTGATGTCAAATCAACATGAACAACAAAGGCTGAAATCTACTCAACATGAAGATAGCAAAAGTCAAAAATCAAATTTGCAATTACATAAAATTTGGACAACTAGAAACTTCACACACACACACACACACACACACACACACACACACATCACTACAAGGAAAACACCTTGTAGCAGGTTTTTACGAAACCTCCTTGAAAAATTTATCCCTTCTCTATTTATAATGAAGGTTGTGAGCGGAGATGGGTGGCTCGAGGTTTTTTTTACGAGTGTGTCTATCAATAAAATATGCCCAAGTGCACACATATAAATAATGCCCCGATGTTGAACTGTTAAGGCACACTGTCACTTGTTATAATAAAAAAATACAAGCATCGAACAAAGTGCCATGTTGTGCATGACCATTACTAACCAGTGTGTATCCATGTTTGTCTTATTACAAAGAGTGAAAATGTGAATTAATGGGATTGTATTATTTCCTCTTATTAGATTTTCATATCCTTGATCTATGTGATGTCTAGAGTACTATCTTACTAACCCCACTAGGTTTGTGCTCTACGTTAATATTATTCTCCATTCATTCAATCTTATTATTTGGAACACTCATTCATTTTTTGTCGAGGGTGATTATTGATTTCAAGGGTGAATAGTATTCACCATGCAAAGTTTCTACTTGGAACCTCGACTTGACACATAGGACAAGTGTAATTGTGCACTCTTGCAATGATCTTGGAAAAATTTGTATCACGTCAAGGTTATGGATAGAGACTCTTCATGGTGCTTATAATTTGTTAGTTTGGACAATAAGCAAAAAATTAAAAGATAAATTGTGATAAACTTTATAATCCAGTTTTTAAATTTATGTGGGGGCCTCCAATTATCCAACTCTATGAGATATCATTTTTCAAGATTAGTAGCATGTTCAAAGGCATTCATCTATGACCCAACTCCCATTCGCATCATTCAATAATGGCAAGTTTCTCATGATTATAATAAGTCTACTTAGTGCTTATTATGTTAGGTGATGTTCATGTTGAAATTTTCAATCTAGGGCAATTAATGCAATTATGAAATTTCCTCTCATTTGCTTAAGATTTCCTAAGTCTAATCCCTGTGAACTTTAAGCCTTAGGGATTATCTAAAATATTAAATTATAATAGTAGTATTCCACTTCCCTTCAACCCAA
>ML856107.1:0-11126 GCA_009831015.1 Picea engelmannii | reverse complement strand
GTTTTCTACTTCCTTATAAGTTACAATCTTCACTAACAACCTATCTACTCCAAGTATTATGCTGTAAAGGATCTTAAATAAAATCAACTAAGATGACGATGTGCTTCAGATCTTCAAACCGTTATTAAATACTATCAAAGAATATGCACAGTTAAAATATTTGTACTTAACAGATACTAGATAGCTCTCTTATGGATTACCCTTAATATATTTCTACTTAATAGGTCATAGTAAGCCAAGATGGGAAATAAAAAAACTTTAGATCCATGCAAATATGAAAGTTTTATGGATTACCCTTAATATATTTCTACATGCAAATATGAAAGTTTTATGGATTACCCTTAATATATTTCTACTTAAGAGGTCACAGTATGCCAAGATGGGATATAAAGCATATACAATTTAAAAATTGATTTTTTTTTAAACTTTAGATAAATGTAAATATGAAACTTACATAAAAAGAGAAATAAAAAGACATATTGAAAATTAGAAAAAACTAAATTTGCTGGTTATTTGGTTTTAAAAATGTATGGTTGCCTGTAAATATTATTTTGCCAATGGTTGTTTGTAAATATTATTTTTATTTTGCATTTTTTGAAGTTGGCAACTTAACAAATACAAGTGAGTCCCGTGAGACAGTTCAGATGGTAAAAAGACAAGCCTACCTTTCTCTAGATGGGAAGAGGTCTTGCCTTGCTGAGTCTCCGAGATGGATTGTAATGCTGCTATGTAAACATTTTATATACTGTTGAATATAAAAGAGAAACTTTCCCGTGGAAAAAACTTAACAAATACAAGTAGAAATTAGTTGAAAAGAAATGTAGTTGAAAAAAAATGGTGATAATTTTTCTTGAATTGTAAATCTAACCAGAAATATATGAAAGAGTTTGCATTACCTTAGTTTGAAAAAACATTGCAATTGGTAAGTGCGTTTAAGTATTCTGGAATAGTCGTCGGGGGTGCTCCCTGTGCTCCTTTGACAAATTGGTATGTTCATGGCTTCCAAAAAGCCTAACATCAATTACAAACAACATAACACTTACTATTTGCCTAAACCAGGCAAGTATCAGATCACGTGCTGTCATAACCAGGGCAGTTTTGGGAGCTCCTCCTGCATGTAATTAACAACGTGTTTGCAAACCAGACATGTACTTGATCTGTGCTTGCACTGATATTCGTGGGCGTTTGCATGCTTGCCATATGCGTCCAGACTAAAACTGCCTAGTCCAGACTTTCCTTGTGAACTGGGATGCCAGCTTCATTTATCCAGAGTCCCCACATTGTTGAGCTGTATTGGAGACGACAAGTCAACTAATATTATTTATAGCATGCTGATTCCTACAAATGTTATCCATCCCCTACACTTTACCAAATCTATGAATTTGTGAGAAAAAGACGACGCCTGCGTTGCATCTTGGTGTTTTTCTTTCTTAATCCTCATCCTAATATTTCTGTTTATAATTCCTATGAATGAGTAATTAGGAGCGAAACTATGGCATTCATTGAGTTTGTTTGTTACTGTGTACAGCGTTAAGAAAATAGAGATGGGGAGAGTATAATCAGTAGGAATTGTTACTGTGTACAGGGTTAAGAAAATAGAGATGGTGAGAGTATAATCAATAGGAATTGTGTACAGGTTAAGAAAATAGAGAAGATGAAGAAAACATCATATCATTCCAATTTTGAAATATTTTTCATGTGCGCCCATCATACTCTGGCCAAATCTAAACATGCTAACTACAATTTATTACGGTTATATTCATGCTCGATCAAAGCAAATCAATCAGATTTTTTTATTTTATCATCGACAACTTATCTTGCAATGCATACTAATCTTGCAGTGCAATGATGACAAACTCACTGCTAATCAATCATTACCATGGACAAACTCACTACCTAATTTGGCAGGGACTATGTTATCAGCATAGCTTTTTTTCCTGAATGAAATGTTGTCATCAAGATTGTGCTATGCTATAGCTTTTCATGGATGGAATGTTGTAAAATCTATCTCGAATTCCACCTCGAACTCGATTTCGGCCCCCTACCCTACAGAGAAATTGAACCTCACCTCTACAGAGAACTCCAAACTCCGGTGGCAGGAGGTAATCAAGCTTCTAGTCCCCCCTGCCCACCCTTTCCTCAAATAAAAAAGCACCTACTAAAGGCAATTCGTTAGCTCCATATCGCTGGCAGGCACGAGCGAAGACAGGCAATTTCTTTTTTCCTTCACCACATAGAGAAAGGCGATTTTCTTAGCTAAAGCAGTGCCAGACTACTCAAAATGGAATCTTGTCATCAAGACTGTGATATAGCTTTTCACGAGTGAAATGTTGTCATCAAGATTGTGCTATAGTTTTTAATGAATGGAATGTTGTCATCAAAATTGTGCCAACCATGCTTCTGTCATGCGTACCATCGTTCCGCTCTTCGTTCCATTCATCTTCCTGGGCCGAGACTTCTTCATGAGTTCTACCCATACGCTCATATTTGTTATATTGTTTTTAAATCCTCGTTTCCTCTAGCCTCACTGATTTTAGGGCTGAACGTGTCAATCTTTGTCCATAGAGCACTCTCGATTTCACTGGCCAGCTTGTTATTGTTTCTATTTCATGAATTGTATTTGATTTGGGCAGGGGATATTCAAAAATCTTGCTATACATGTTTGGTTTAAAAGAAAGATGACTACTTTTTTTTTTATATTGAAATTGATTTTGTTGTTATCAAAAAGATATTTTTATGAGAAAAAGAGAAATTTCATGTATTTGAGTTAAACATTTTTAAAATTTAAATGCAATTTAATTTAAAAGTTAGTATAATATTTTTTTCAAGGTTAAAGTTTTACATCACATTGAAGGATATCTAACTACTATTCAAACCTCAAGTGATTCTCATTCTCACCTAGATCACTTAAAACATATGCATACAATTCATGGTCCACGCACTTCCATCTTCATATTTGGTAAGATATTTTGAACTAAATAATTGAATTCAATTTTAATAAAGAAATTTTATCTTCTAAGTTTTTGGTGCTATATGTATTGATTAATCTCATGGTGATATAATTTCATTTTTTAATTTAGGTTTTTTTTAAAGATTCTCTAAAATCTTTATAGGTTATATGTGTTAGAAAAGTATCAAATTGTGATAATGCATGTGGGTGCAACATTCAATACATCTTGAAAGAAGAATATGAACCCACCAAAGAGTGCCAATATTAAAATGATTTAAGGGCCAACACTTAATGAATACTTTATTATTATTTTGCGGGGCATTTTAGAAACCTATACGCTATATCCTTCACTATATAAATTAGTGTAGTGATCTCATTATATGAGAGAAAGAGGGAGTTGGGATAGGTAAGTGACAACAGAAGAGAGCAAAGATTCCTCGAGAGCAGTGGTGGTGTCTACAGGCATTGTTGCACTGAAGCACAGAGAGCACACTCCATAAGAGCATGAATGATCTCAGAGATCTCACGATGGTAGACCAATCTGTAAGGATCGCTTATAAATAGGTTTGGACATGGACCAAACCAAACAATCATTAGACCACATTGTTATAATTGTCCATGAAGAGTGATTTTGAAATCCGAATGTGGACACGGTTAATGCATACTTTAGTCGGTGGTCAATTCCCTCAAACGGTCAACTCCCTTAATCCGACAAGGTGAGGTTACAAGGAATCCAAAGGTTCCAACACCCCCCTGTAAACTCTGCTTGGAGGGAAAAACAAATTACATAGCACCCCCCCCCTTAATTTGTGCAGATGGAAAGCTAATCAAGCACAATACATCAACACTCTCAAAGAATTATAAACATTGTCACCATCAACATTGATCAAACACCATAAAGAAGCCATTCAATTCATCGGACAAGTTTCCACAACACTATCCAAAATATATAGTCACAATCAAGCACTCGAATAGACAATAAAACGACATGGGCTAGTCAATAAGTCGATTAGACAAGAAATGATCAAGATAATCACTCTCTGTTAATCCAACAATATTTGCATCAACTAGATAATATGATCAATAGTAATCTCCCCTATAAACATAATTGGGGATATATAGGTAGAAATAATAATCGAAACGCCAGTCGAAACTCGAGTCAATGAAAAACTCAGTTGAAACTTAGTCAATGAATACTCACTCAAAACTCCAATTGATTGTCATCTATAGTCAAACCTCATTCGACCTCGCTAAATGAATCAATGACAAGAAAGAGGAACATTGAACAAACATACGGTCGATGATACACATATGTTAGAAGTCCTCAAGCATATGTTCAAATTAATCCATGACCATCCATCAATCTAACCATAATTTATCATGGTAGGAAGCACTGGTCCACGGTTCTGTCTTTCACGTCTTTTTTGTAAAGTTTTGAAAGCATAATATCGATTCTTGGGTAACTTTCTTTGATTCTTATGAGGGTGAGAATATGGCACATATGGTTGTTTTGGTTGATCAGAAGATCCATGCTTAGGTTCTGTTTCACTAAAAAGAATAGAGCAACCCAATCTATCAACAACAGTGTCATCTGTAACAACATTCTCAAATTTTGGCATGTGAGCAAGAACAAACTCATCAATCTTTTCAACACAATCAACAGTAGGTTGCTCATCTATCAAACCATTCTGAACTTCACCTGCAACAAATAAAACTTACCTGGTTGCAGCAAGGCCAGGTGTAGACAGTGAGGCAACAACAACAACATCATATCCAATACATGTTCTTGGTGACTTCATCTCAAGGGTAATAGGAACATAAATACCCTGTCCATTTTTCTCAAGTCCTATGGTATATCCCATCTTGCTCAACAGTCCGGACCCAATACATGTAGTGTGTTTCTCAAAACTAGGAGAAAATGCATGATTAGTAGCCAAAGTGATACTTGAATGTGTACATACATCAACAACATCTATCTTGCAAACAACTGGGTTATGAGAAAGAAAATCAAGGGTTGAAGAAGTAATAGGTGAGCATGGCTTCTCGATATCATCAATCTTCTTCTGAGCATTCTCAGTCGACTCATTGTCAGCTCAAGGTTTTGTTTGTATTCCTACAAGCCCTAAATAATATCTTCCTTCTCAGTCAGCTACAGTAATAAGGCATCATAATTTTTTTTCAAATCCTGATATTCATCAAACAATCGATTTTTATCTGCTTGAAGAGGAGCAACTTCTTCACGAAGCTCATCAACAAAGGTCTGTAAGTGGGCAACTTCATTTGCTAGTTGGGTATTGGATTCTTCCAGCTCACAAATTTCCTCCTTCAAGACAACATTTTATGAATGTGAGAGAGATTTAACTTCTTCATCCATATCATCAACAAGGTCAGCCTTGTCCTCAACTTGTTCTACAAGATCCTGGAAAAAGGTTTCCATGGTGCTCTCCAAGTTAGCAACCCTCCTAGATTTCTTCGTGATAGTGGTCTGGAACAAAACAGTTTCAGTCTTCAACTAATTTTTCAATCCTTCATTCTCTATTTGCAACATAGCGACAACAAATTGCAAGGCATTGATTTCTTGATGAAGATGATCAACAATGTTCTTCTCACGCAGTTCCTGCGATATTTTACCCATCTTAATAAATTGTTCATAGCACAAGAAGTCAACAAACAAACCCAAAGAGGAATAGCATACATCAACAAGGCTAGCTATCAACAATATCGATACACAATAGCAAAACACAAGAATATAATTTCTTCCAATGCCAAGCGAAAACGATTATAGTGCTACATTGAATTTTAAGAAAAATCACCAACATATATTTGTTATATTATTTTTAAATCCTCATTTCCTCTAGCTTAATTTCTTTTAGGGCTAAACAGGTGTTATCCTTGGTCCATAGAGCACACTCAATTTCATTGGCCAACTTAGTAGTAAATCCAGTGATATGTGGTGCAGATTAAACCTAGTTCTACGGATCTCACTACCAAGTAACGCCATGTTGGTTTTAAGAAATATGTATTCATTTCTATTGTTTTTTAACTTGTGTTCGATTTGAGAAAAACTAGGAACTAAGCCTAAATCTTTGTGTTTTATTTAGAATGTTTGATTAGTTAGTCTCTTCATAATGTGTAAACGCATCTGCTCAAAAAGATAGACTTTGTGAACAAGTCTTAGACTTCAACATTATTATTATTATTTGGGAGCATATTGGAAATTATTATAACTAGACTTTTCTACTTTTTGGTCTTTTTCGGTATGTTGAATTCATTTATGTATTCATAAATTCAATTTAAATAACATAAAATTGTGATTCCAACAAAATTAGACAAAGTTCATTTCGAACTAAACTATTGTGATATATACTAGAGGATTATATATATATATCAGGTTCAAATCCAGGGGGGAAGGGTATGTATACCTTCTTAGACTTTTTTTTTAACCATGGGAAGAGCAACCTCCCAAGAGTATATCCAACAACCCGCAAGCCAGATATACCAATAACTTGTGACTTAGCAGGGGCTAAGACGTCCCGAGGCCCACCGAAGTGAACCTCTATCCCAGGGGTCGTCTACCCTTCCAACCTTGTCACAACGGGCCAATATGAGCATCCCTACCCCCCGTTGGTTTTGAACCTGTGACCTCCCCGGAGATAACACATGGTCTTAACCATTGGGCCCACTCAGGTGTTCTTAAAGTATACCTTCGTAGACTTTACCAGTCAAATCGTTGGGCGGAGGGGGGTCCCTTGTCCCACAAACAAGGAGGTCGCATACACCAATTTGATGTGTTGGCTTGATCGTGACCTTAAAACTAGATTATTATTATTATTATAATATTCTAATAATCAAAGAAAATTTATGGACTCTAATAATATTTAAGCAAAATTTCACAACGACCAAAACATATATTATAAAAATATTATAAAGATATTAATTAGTGAATGATATAAATATAACACATAAAGTCGTGATTTTATATAGATAAAAATTTATAAAAAATATTATTGGTTATTATAAATAATTAGTATTATATCTTTTATATAACAAAATATTATAAAGATATTAATTAGTGAATGATATAAATATAACAACAAAAGTCATGGTTTTGTGTACATAAAAATGTATAAAGAATATTATTGGTTATTATAAATAATTAGTATTATATATTTTATATTATAGTTGTTATATGTGGATGTTGTTAATATTATATGTATTAGCACAGTTGACTCGCGGTTGGAGAACGTCGAAAGGGGAGTTGTTACTGAGCCGTGACTCCAATATCGTGACTGAGCTGTGACTCCAACAGAGCGCACATAAAAATGTCCGTGCAGGTCGTGGTATCAAACGATTTTTTAGATATAAAAAATGAATGACTGCTATCAAAATGAAACGTGTGCAGAGTGTTTCTTAATGATATAAACGTGGCCTACATATATTTTAATCCTCTTTAATTATTTGAACATGGCAATTATGTATTTTTACAGTAAATTTATAATGTGATTAGGTAAATGTAAAAAAGTAAACATGTTAACGGATGCCTTCATAAATGCAAGGAAGTTATGAACAATAAATCTGACCTATTGATTTTGGAGGACGACTAAGAATATGTCAGCATCTTCAATGCTTAGCCATCAGATTAGAATTTAAGATTAAAAGATCATTAATTATGCCCATTGTCAATAAGTGTACGTCTTTTGGCATAATTATAGTATCATATTTATAATCTATATTTTAATATTTATTATAATGATCACATATTTTTAAAGAAATTAAAGATATTAAGATAAAGAAAAAAGGTTGAAAAATAACAAAGAAAGAAAAGAGCAAATACATAAAATAAAATAATTATAAATAATTAATAAATATAAATACAATCATCAAAAGTCATAATTATATATAGAGAGGGGGATGTTATTTATTGTATTAGTCATTATATATTATATCTTGTATATTATAATTTTTATATGAAGATGTAAGGGGCAAAAGGTGGGAGGGGTTATAGTTGATTTTGGAGGAAAATAATAAAATTTATTTGTCAAGATTCGGGAAGGGTGACAAATAACCAAGTTGAAGTATTCGCTTTGTTTATGGGATTGAGAGTAATCAATAAAAAGTTAGATAAAATACTAATTGTCATTGGAGATTAAAAATGATAACTAAAACTTTGACAAAAGGTTATGGGAAAAGTCAAAGCGCCCTTTCAAGAACCATTCTCCGAATCAACAAAGAGGTTATGAGATTCGACAAGGTTGAATATTATCATGTCTTTAAAACAATGAATATAAAGGCGAATAGCTTAACAAATGTAGCTTGCAAGCTAGAACAAATAATCATGAGAGATAATCGAGGTTAGAAAAAGAGTTGAGTTCCAATTCCTTGATTAAATGATGAAACACAACATTAAATTTTTTTGTAGGGGTATTAATCCTCTTACCCCTATTAATTATGAGGGAATTTAGAATGTAATGAAGGCATATGTGTTGTATCATGGGATAGTCACCTCATGTGTAATGCCCACGCTCATTCACTTGTAGTGAAAGGTTATGGTTGGTACTTACGTGGGTACTTCACACAAGGGGATATCACCCTGGGCGTTCAATCAATCACCATTTCAATTAATTCCTTATGCATGTGGGAAAAAGGAGATATCCTTCACCGAAACTTTGCTAATTTTTCTTCAAGGGAGAGTTTATTTTTATCATTTTGGGTGCATTTCACATTTGGGAACTTTGCAAACTATGCAATTGATGGTTCCTTCCTCTACGTGATCAAGGGAGAGTTTTTCTATATCATTCCAGGTGCATTTCTCATTTGGGGATTCTTTTGGGAACTCTGCAAACTTTATGGTTGTTGGCTCTTCCCTCTATGCTCCTTCTTGGATCTCTTTGTTATGACATTAATTAAGCAAAACAAGTCATGCTAGGTGCACTTAGCATATATAGATGAGGCTAAATTGGCACCAGGTGAGTCTTCTTTGTGTTATCCCAGTTTGTTAGATTAATAGATAATAGCCTTCACTACTTCCATGATCATTCGATTCTTCATTTCTGCTACTCCATTCTGTCGAGGATTGTAGGGAGTAGAAAGCTCCCTCCTAATCCCAACTTTCTTGCAATATTCTTTGAATTCCTCTCCACTAAATTCTCTTTCGTTATCTGATCGCAAGGTCTTTATCTTCCGCTTTGTCAGGTTTTCTACTAGTGCCTTAAATTTTTAAAATTTTCCAAACACTTCATTATTTGCCTTCAACATATAGATCCAAGTTTTACACGAGTAATCATCAATAAAAGACATATAACATACATACTCGCTTAGTGAAGTTGTTGACATCGGTACACACACATCCGAGTGCACGATGTCCAGTACTCTTTTGGCTCTGTTGTCATTGTTGGGAAAGGAGTGTTTCATGTTCTTGCCTTGTGCACAACCTTTGTACACACCGTTTGGTTTTTCCTGGATCTCTGGTAGTCCCATCAACAAATGCAACTTTATAACTCTTCTCATCCAATGCTGAAATCGAGAGAAGGTTCTTCTTCAATCCAGGAACATAAAGAACTTCCTTCATCTTCATTAGCTTTCCTGAGTCTAACTTGTAGGAGGCCTCTCCTACTCCTTTGATCGGATATTAATAGTCATCTCCAAATTTCACCTTGTGCAGTGAATCCTTATGAGTAAGGTTAGAGAAGGAGTCTTTATAACCTGTCATGTGCTTGGAAGCACCATTGTCCACCAACCAATTGTCACTTCCATGAGTGACAATTCTTGTAAGAGATGAGATAAGAACATACTCCTCATCACTTGATTCATCTTCCTTTGCAAACTTCTTGGGTGGCTCATCATCTTCAAATGTATGAACATGATGCGCTTTACCTTCTTTCTTTTCCCTTGGTCTCTGAATGAGGGAACAATTCCTAGCAATGTGTCCCATTTTATGACAACAGAAACACCTGATATTTGGGTTTTTTATTTGGCCCTTCTGAAACTTCTTGGGTGAGGAGGGTTCTGCCTTGCTCTTTCCTTTCCTGGTGTGGGCGGTTGGGGCTTAGTTATCATCTGTCATCTTCGCTTCTCTTGTTGTCGTCCTTGCTTCTTCTTGGTTTCAATCTTCCCATAGCCTAGTGAACTTGGGTAGCTTCCTTCTTGACCACATCCCTTGAATAAATGCATCCTATGACCTTGGGAGGCCATTCAAGGTGGTCATCACCATTTCTTCTCCATTCACTGTATCACCAATGGCTTCTATCTACTCCTTTATCTGGTTCACTCTTGACAAGTAAGAGTGGATGGTTTCTGAATTCTACATTCTCACGTTCTTTAACTGAGTTCTCAAGGTCATTCTTCGGTTGATGTTGTTGCCTTCAAACAGTGGAGTTAAGGCATCCATCATTTCTTTTGGAATGGATAATGAAGATATGTGATGAATAAGATGGTCCTTAATGGATTCTGCAATAATCCTCTTTGCTTTGACCATATCCTTCATGTGCTTTTCTTTAGCCTCATCTCCCTCTGGTTCCGAAACCTCTTCTTTAGTGAACTTCTCTAGATCATGTTCTTCTAGGAGGAGGGATAATTTGTACCTCCGGGCTCTAAAGTTGTCAGCTCCCTCCAACTTCTCATCAATTTTGGTTATGGTAGTCATCCTACCCCTAAATCACAAATTATGGATTATGAAGATCCGATCCTAGGAAAAGATGTGCTTCACTAGGGCGCACTTGTTGGTGGTCTTGTCTTGTCCATCTACCACTCCTATCAAGAAAAATGTTTCCTTTTGTCTTCTAGATCTTTGAACTGTCTTTTATTCAGGCCTACTATGATACCATGTTATAATCTTAGAAGTTACATTTATCTTCTTTAACATTAATAACAATTGCATCTAATAGGATCAGTGAAAGATAAACAATCATAGAACACAAGATATATCCTGGAAATCCTCGTGGGGGAGAAAACCCAACAACCAATTCTTCAGTAAAGATTCCTTCAACTAGTACAATGTCACGTTATAGCTCTCCACAAATAGACAAAGACCAGAATACCAAAGACCAAGAAACCAAGATCTCATGCACTAGACCTATTTTGCTATGATCCAAATACACAAGAGAAGGTGAGTTGTGTGTGTATAGAAATGAGAGGAACTCGACCTTTATTTATACACATAACTTGACTCTCGAAAAGA
>ML856106.1:0-11584 GCA_009831015.1 Picea engelmannii | reverse complement strand
TTTTGTATTATATTGAATATTATCTATCACATCAATATTAGCCAGACATTCTACATTTGCATCATCCAGGATATACACCTCATTCCTCTATATACAACTATTATGTTTACTCTCAATCAGTTTCTAATCAGAAATCTTGTGCTTTATTTGGTCCATGCAGGATTTTATTTCGTTAACAGGAGATGGTGGACTGCTATATTATTTTTGACTTCTCGGCTGCTATATTTTCGGCTATTCGTCGTTTGGATTTCATATCTATGTACATGGTGTACTGCTATATATTATTTTTGACGTCTAGGCTTTTAGTTGGCATGATAGTTATCAAGAGCAACGGGCCCATAATTCTTAGAGATTACCAATTAGATTGCGTGGACATTTCGTTTGTAGCAAACAGATTCAAATCTCTATTACTGCATACCACTCTCTGTTATGTTTGGGGTTCTAATATATTATTGAAATTTGTATGAACGCCGTATTTTTCAGATACTTTTCATGTGTGCTTAGTGTCTTGCATGTATTTTTGACCTAATGAGTTGCTATACTTGATAAAATAATCAGAGTTCCCAGATCATGTTGCTTATAAGATCTTTCCAATTGTCAAGTTTTACATTCGAGTTAGTAGAATCTCATATCTTCGTCCAAACACTTGTGGGTTTTAATAGACTTTGACATTCCCAATAAAGTGCTGAAAGCTTGCTCCCACGGATATGCCACTCCATGCTTCTTTTGTTCCGGTGATATGTTGTCCCTACTCTAGTATATGAGGGCAGAGCTGGTTTAATAATCTATGTTTTACTCAATATTTCCTCCCACCTCTAGTCTTACGGGGAGGATTTCACCCAAAGCCAAAATAAAAACCTTAAAGTAGACAATTTATATAATTTGCTCAACAAGTTATTAAAAGGAGATCATAAAGTACATCCATATCAAAGGGGTAAGTGCCAAATGACCTCCATCAAGTGATAAGTCACATGAGCATAGATAATTTTAGAGGCACATCAAAGGGGTAAGTGCCAAGTGACCTCCATCAAGTGATAAGTCACATAATTCATGCGTGACCTCCACATCATTAAATTAGGCTCAAAATAGCCCCAACATCCTCATGAAACTCCCCCAATTGAAGTTGGCCCTCCCTTAGTGAGTAATTCGCCTTAAAAATGTACCAAAGGAGAGGGACATCCTAGATTTTGACAAGGATGCCCATGTGGACGAAAATTGCCCATTTGCCCCTTGGAGATGATGACCAATGTCTCAAAATCTATGATATGCCTCAAAAAATGTGCAACTCAATAATCATGTGTAGAATGATCTTTGAAGGACCAAGTGTGGTACATACATGAGAAAGTGAGGGTCCATGTGGGTAAGGTGTGCTAAGACATGGGTGCGACAACCCTAACAAAGAGCAATCAACTTTTACATAGAAAAATAATAAGTGAATAGTTAGGGCCCCATAAATCATTTGTCATAGTATATTCACCTTAGAATGATCGCATACCTACCCAAGATATAAATGCCCGACATCAGAGGGAGTAAACACCTCCAAAGGGGTAGTTGGTAGGAGCGATAAAACCAAGCATCCTGAGAATGGGGACTAAAAGGACATGCCATGAGTATCCACCTAAGCTTATCTGGGTAACCTATAACCAACAATTGTACATCAAAATCATACCATCATGGCCACATACAAAGAAAAAATCACATGTTGGGCACATTAGAGTGGTCACATCTCGTGAAAAAATGTAGGGTACACCACAAAGAATCTGGGGTGCAACAATTAAGTATTACTTGGATCCTAATGGTTATAGACGTTTGACCCATTTAGCATGGACTTCTAGAATTTTCCATAATATTTACTAAAAATAGTAAAAAACATACCTCCTAAAAAAATAGCACTCTCATTGAATGGAGAAACTATTGAAGAAACACCACTTATGAATTATTTCTTGATTCAATGCCATAAATGTGATGACCAACCCCACACAGGCAGTTCACCTTTATTTACATTTAATCCTTACTAAACATTAACAACTATTTTGAACTCCTAGTGGATTACCCCCATCAAGTGGTGAACATAACTGTGGCATTCCCTTGATTCCAAAAATTGAAAAACTTATTGTGCACCCATATAGGCACCCTTTTTCCCAAAATAATGAAACTCAATAGATTATTTAGGAACTATTGAAGGTTAGAGTCATCAAGCCAAGTATGAGCCCATGCTTCTCACTTACGGTCAAGGTATTAAAAAAAGAGTGGCAATTAGTGTATATATCTTGAATTAGAAAAAATTCCCATTCTTGTTATTGCTGATCTTTTGGATGAGCTTCAAGGTGATAATTTCTTCACTAAATTGTGTCTTCATTCCGGATACCTCTAGATACAGATCAATAAGGTAGACATCACTAAGAAAACATTTTCTATGGATGAATGTCATTATGATTTTTTATCCATGCCTTCTAGGATTTGCAATGCTCTATCCACCTGCTAGAGAATTACAAAGTTTTTTAGACGTTCTGTCATATTTTTGTTCTTGTATTATTTGATGATATATTGATCTATGGAAAAAGCTAGGAAGCACATGTGTTGCATCTTAATAAATCCCTTCGCCTTCTCTAAGACCACCAATTGTTCCTTAAGCATTCCAAATGTGTTTTTGGTGCTTCAAAGGTCAAATAATTGGGTCACA
Source organism: Picea engelmannii (assembly GCA_009831015.1). Taxonomy (NCBI): domain Eukaryota; kingdom Viridiplantae; phylum Streptophyta; class Pinopsida; order Pinales; family Pinaceae; genus Picea; species Picea engelmannii. Next base: position 8,901 of record ML856106.1, on the reverse strand, counting down.
TTGTCAGTTAGGATGGGGTGTGAGTGGATCCCAAGAAAATTTAGGCCATGTACAATTAGTCCTTCCCCAAGACCTTCAAAATATTACACGTGTTCTTAGGGCTTATGGTCTACTATAAGAAATTTATCCTAAATTATGGGAAAATTGTTGTTCCCTTAACTTCCCTACTTAAAAATAATGTCTTTATTTGGAATGAGGCCATTGAGAAAGACTTTTAGCCTTAAAAAAATACATAGGTATACCTACCCAATTTTTTGTCACAGAATTGTTTACTAGTGAAATCCAATGGTTGGCCTTCTTTCATTAGTGTGACTCTAAGAACTTGGTTTAAAGAATCACATTCCAGGAAAAAAATTATAGTGAAATCGAGCATGACTAGGACTGATGTAGTACATATGTCTTTTTTTAAGGCTACTCAGAAATACTTTTAGCCTTAAAAAAAGACATATGTACTACATCAGTCCTAGTCATGCCCGATTTCACTATAATTTTTTCCTTGGAATGTGATTCTTTAAACCAAGGCCTTAGAGTCATACTAATGCAAGAAGACCAACCCTTGGATTTCACTAGTAAATAATTGTGTGACAAAAGCTTGGGTAGGTATACCTATTAGAAAGAGATGATGTCCATACTCCATTCCATCAATACTTAGGGACCATATCTCATTGAAGGAATTTCCAAATAAACATAGATCATCATAGATTAAAGTATTTTCAAGAGTAGATATTTTCATCACGAAAGTAGCACAAGCAGTCACTAAGATGCTCAAGTATTATTATTAGACTATATGTCATAATGGAAAAGAGAATGTGGTAGCATATGCTAAATGTCCAAAAATGTAAGGAGGAAGCTTCCCTACTAGCATTATATTTACATGTACCTGATTTGGTCACCAAAGTCCACCAAGAGTGCAAGGACAATGACTCTTTGTTTTAACTCATCCACAATATAATTCAGGGGAAGCCAAATACACCTAATGAATACACTTGGAAACACAATACCTTGAAGTATAAAAGGATCATTTTTTTTGTATAGAATTCATAGTTGAAACCCACAATGTTATATGTGTGACATTGATCTCATATAATAGGTCACTCTAACATTTACAAAACCTATGAACATCTTAAGAAATCATTATTTTGTGAAGGAATAAAAAAATACAACATTAAATGGAGAATACACCTTTGTCTTGTTAAGTTGGAACCTGGTATGGAATAGTTTAGTCATGTCCTTCTCTTCCTTGGGACGGAGACTATTCAAATTTACCTCTTTCTACATTGTAGCATAGACAATAATTTAATTTACACATTTGCTATTTTCAACTTGGTTACTTGGATACAATGTCTTATTCTTGGCCTCCTTATTGCAACTCTTTGGATTCATCTCTAGGTGTGGCTTACAAAGCCTATGTTTAGTATGACCATTGATATGGCAATGGTTAAAATGGTTTCTTAGATCATTCGAGTGATGTGCAATGGTTGTTATCTTCTTATCCTTTCCTTTCCACTTATTCTTTCCCTCCTTGGAAGTGTATTGGTTCTCATTCCATTTGGAACCATTTGGTTGCTATTTCTTCTTGTCCATATTTTCCAAATATTTTTCTCACACATAAGTGTGATCAATAGTCCTAATTTTAAAGAGTATCATGTGTCTCTTTAAATGACTATGAAGATCACCAAAATACTTTATAAGTACGTTTGGGTTCATGGGATATATTCACAACATAATGTCTTGTTTTATGAACTCAAAGGTGTACTCTTATACACTCTTCCTTTGCTTCTATTGAAATTAATTCCAATGGATCTGTTGTTCCTATTTGTATCCAGTAGGGTAAATCTAGGACTTAGTGAAGGTTTTAAAAACCTCCCACTTAGTTATTGGGGTGATCACCCTCCATCCTAAGTGTATTTGTATGGATATTCCAACCATGTGTGGATGATCCTCTAACTTCTATCCTTCAATGTTATGAACAATGTAAATATATTTTTCTCTCCTCGTATGTTTTGAACTCTAGAATACAATGATAATTATTACAACCATTCATTCAAATTGACAACATAAATCCCACCATGATAGGGTTTTATTTTCACTCTCACTTGAACTTTAAATAGAGATTGGGAACAAGTGATGTTGGAACTCGGTTCCTCTATCTCTAGCTCTCTTTTTGGATCTTATTTGTCTTTGTATTTCCCAGCTAAGTTAGAGATACAAAACTCCCAAAGAGATGTCAACCACTTGTGTTTTTATCTTTGAAAATCTCTCATTTGAATCATCCCTTGGATTTTTATTGAATTTATTCACCATGGCTATTATTTTCAAACTTTACTTTTGTTTAGGTCAACTATGAGATCCTATAATGTTACAAAAAAACCCAAGGAAAGTAGTTTTGATACCAATATGATTTTCATTCCACTAGAATACTTTATCACAATACATCTTACAAGTTTATGCAAACTCCGAGTTATGCAATGATTTACTTGAGATTAATATTTAATATTATTGCAATGAAAAAAAACACTAAAATAATATGAGACTGATATAAAATAAGATAAATGAAATGAAATACAATCCACACAATAGACACAAGATGTACCCTAGGAAACTCAATATGGGAATAACAAACCGAAATGTGAGAACTATGCCTTGTTCTTTCTTCTTAGTTATTAAATAGAAATACAAAGAAATGTGAATATAGTATGGAGCTACAATGGATACTATTGTATGTATGGATGATCCAGGGTATACTACTTTCTCTACATTGATCTAATATCCTAATCCCTTTCTCATAGATCAACCATGGAATAGTAAATCAATACAATAAGAATGGAACCCCTTCCTTTCCTAATGGCTCGATATTTAACATGTCCTGATAGTTATCTAGGGTTATGGTTAATGTTTTTTCATGCCTTAAATCTTGATTAGGGTTAGGGTTTGGAACCTATAGAAAATTCTTGAATGTCCATATGTGAATATCTCCACACGTGTGAATAAATGGATTTGACATGTCATAAACTCAATATCATGGAGGTCAACAAGATAGGTCAACTTGTAGGAGGCCTAACTTCCTCATATAAATTCTGATTGACGTGATCTTCACGTCATTGGAAAACTCTCATTATGTAGAACGATGTTGAGAGGCTTTTAAAATTACTTACAAATATTTGAATATAAAAGTATTCATTTAATGTCTCAAATGGGATCAAAAAGTTACATAACCCTAAATAATCAAAATATGACTTACCCCTAAAATGGGCCCTACATGGATTTAGTTCCAATTTTTCCACCCATAAAATAAAAAGGTAGATAAAAAAATATATTGTGATATATTTCGAATCATTATGTAAATATAACCAATAAATTTACATAAATTTTTTTTTTATGAACCATTATCCTTTTTTTTTTTATAAAAATACTAATATCAAAATCTAGAAAAATACCACTAAAATAATTTATAGTTGAGTGAACTTGATTTTCATAAGGAAAATTCCTATCATGAGTTGAGCACTCACCAACACCACCATTATGTGATTCATCTTATAATTGTTTTTTATTTTTAATCTCTATACAAGTGTTTTTCAACTCCACTTATTTTCATGATCTTCAATGTTGTTTTTTGTCTTCCAAAGCCATTTTATTTTCTTGTTTCCATTGTTTCAAATCCATATCGTATTCTTTTTATTGGATAAATCAGTGAATGTAGACATAACTAATCTCCCTAGATCCACCTGGATATAGAACAAAACAAGACGGAACATGAAGCTTTCCCTAGATTGCTACCATTGAATTTATCATCAAAGAAGGAGTGTATGACATGCCTTTATATATCGCTTCCTTATATCTCTGTTGTCCCTGCTTCGCTTCGGTGCTCTTGTGAGATTAGATCTGCAATGACACAAACCAACCTAAGTGAAAACAACAATTATAGATTCAATGGAAAACTAAACATGTGATCAAGGAGTCATGTAATAAAATATTAATGATTTTATGGGAAAGAGATATGTCGATGTATCATATTAAGTAAAAGTGGAAGATAAAACCAAAGTGTCTTGATGTTGCAAGCTTCCTTTCGTCGACGCTTTGTTCCAACACACACATACACTTGCTCCGAATTTGCATAAAGATAGTCTACAAAGCTTGATGGATAAATGGAGGTCTCAAGCATCAATTGTATTAGGATTATTTACACAATCTTCAGCCTATTCTTTGCTCAATATTGTTTGACCTTGCTTAACCTTTTCCATGAGAAATCCATTATTATATAGGAGAAGATGAAGTGGTTACTAGGATTAGGATGATCCCACCAAATCAAAAAATCCAGTGAGATCACAACCATACGGACGCCACCTCACATTCTAGAAGATTCTCCTTCTAGAAGTTTCATGAAACTTCTTCCTTTCCTTAGCTTCAAGTGTTGTCGCACTTTGCCTATATAGAAACATGCAGAAATCCTGTAGGCTAGGCATAGAGAAGCCTGCAGAAATCCTTGATTTTCACACTATGTACCACTATCAGCCTGCGACGTCATTCTAAAAATGTGCCTTGTAGGGGAAGAAACTCAATCATTTTCCTCATGTGAAAGATTGTTCTGGAAGCCTAAACACATGCCTATGTGGTCATCATTAGAGTGACCAAAATAATTTGTAACAAAATTCCCCCCAAAGTATGAGGCTGGAACATGTGACAGCCGAAAATACTTTGTAAAATGCGTGTGTGTGTCAGAAACAAGGAGTGCACCAATCAAGAACCTTCAAATAATCAAGCATATGCATAGAATTATACCATTTTTGAGATAGGCATTCTCATGCTCAGATTACAAGTGATTGAAATAAAAAATGCAAGGCATAGCCACCAATTATACACTCAGGATCCATGTCATCGAAATTCTACATAGCTACCATAAATACACCATGGATCTATGTATTAGAAAGTGTAAATTTAGTCATAGCCATGAGACATACAGAGTGGATCTGTGTGTCAATTTAAATCATAAATACTCCATCGCAACCTGGGCCAAAAAGATAAGATCCAAGGTCTTCAATCCCATCATCCGTAAGTATGAATCTAACTATGAGATTACAGGTGTCAAAGTCAAACACGGTATAAACTATTTGATTACCAGTCATTGATGAAAACTGTTAACAAGTGCAAGGGAAATCACCATTGATGACAATGAATCCCAAGGTACCTTAGTACAATCCAACATATGTGAATAAATGAGCTAAAGTCGAACAATCGATGAAATCGCTCAATCATGGACCAATGATGTGAATCCATTGTCGAGAGCAAAGAAACCTGCCATTGAGGCATGCAGGCTCTAAGCTACTAAACAATTTCTAAGTCTTGTTCCCGGATGATGAGTTGAAGTCGACAGGAAAAATACTCGTCACAGGGGGGCCTTGATGTATCGCCCATCAGTGACATGAAATAAGTAACAGATTAAAGGTAGATCAAAGTATGAAAATGATTTGAAACTGACAAAGGGAAGGCCGACATGGTAAGAAATGACAATGCATATGGATGACTCGAAGGAGGGCTTGCTTGGACTTCTCTTGAACATATGAATGACATGACATTGGTCTTGGTAGCATTGACTCAAAGACAACCCAAGATATGAATCCAACGAAGGCCACGAGAGATAAATGGATTTCCCAACCCAGATTCAAATGACGAAAGGGGTGTCATGTTCAAGAGCGACTAGTACTAGCACAAACATAGGTACAAAAACACATATTTTTCCAAAATTTTCCCCCACCATTTACGCAAGCTTGAGGAGGATAACATATGCTTGTAATGTAAGCTCATCCTTCAGATGAGTCCCTCATATTATTTTTAATGAACCATAAGAAGGAGTGGTTCGGACCATCGGTCCCATTGTGGGTCTTTCGATGTTTGTTTAATGAGTCCAAAGATAGAAAACTCGGGAGTTTTTCATGTTTATAGAGTCTGAAAAAAACTTTAAAGAGAACTCTCTCAGTTCCTTTTTTGTAAAATAGTTCGACAGGACCGAAAAAATGATAAACTATCGCCCATCGAATGTTTTATTCAAATGCTTTTACGAGCGTGAACAGAACAAGGTTGCTCGACAATATTTTTTTTTTTATGGAGTGTGAAAAGAGATTAAATGATACTCCATGTGAGTTATTTTTAGTGTTACCAAGACAAGTACAAAAGGATGACAAAATATACTCGGTTGCATTCTCATAAATTTTCGAGCATGAGAATGAACGAAGAGTGAACTCGAGGTTTTACTAGAAAACCCTAAAAGGTATCGATATGCGTAACAAAGAGAAAACAAATTATGGAACAAAGATCCATACTCCGTTAATTAAGACTCTAGTCTTCCTCCTATAAGAAACAAGACACTCACGAAACTATTAGTTATGAGGGTTTATAACCAAACACATTTTATAATATAAAATATTTATGAAAAAAGGTAAAAAATGAAATAAATAAGTAAGAGTTTTTTTTTACCATTTCAATTGTATTTGGTCAAGAACTTGTAAAAAAAACCTTTTTTCACCCCTTACTTTGGCGGACGATTACAAAGAGCACAGGCGATCAATTGACGAACGGTTTTCGTGAAAGCAGTAAGTGCTTCATCTATTTTCTTTTCAATGGTTTAAAATTCGTTTTTTGTGGTTTTTTTTTTTGGCGGTGATTTTTGGACTGGTATGCATGCATTGGGGCTACCGCAGGTGGCCTATATCAGGCCCTGCGGAAATAAAGGATTTCCGCAGGTGCCCAACGACTCACCTAGGGAAATCTCGCATTGTAACTGAAGCTCAGTTGCGGCAATCGAAAACCAAAATAGAAAAGCAAGCACTGAACCAAAAAGAATTCCAAAAAAAGTGGATAAAGGTGCTAACTGTCATCTTTTTCTTCCATGTAGGTGTTTGATTGCAAAATTGTTGGAATGGAGAGAACGTGAGCATGAAGATGATGACTCTATGACTTTGAATGATCCAGGAATCATTGATGCTCTTCGACAATGTGGCCTATTGAAGTTTTTCAAATTCCAGGGCATGAGAGCCCAACAAAGACTATTACGGTACTTGGTCCATATGTGGGATGTAGAAAAACAGGTATTTCATGTGGATGTTCATGTCCTCTCCTTGGACATTGAGGATGTTTACATTCTGACGGGGCTATCCCGTCGTGGGGCGAGAGTGTCTCTAACAGGGGGTAGAGGTGGTGTCTTGCCAATGTGAGAGTATATCCATTGGAACTATGAACCGGATGCCGAAAGGTACAAAGGTAAAGTGGTTATTCGAGGTGTGTGGGATTTGACTCTCAGAACCATCCTCTTTACCAGTGCACGGATGGAAGGAAGCGCGTCGCCACACATGGTGCTCCAGAGTTACTTTCAATATGCCATTAAATGTTTGGAACCTCAAGTATTCAATTGGTGTGATTGTATTCTCTGGAGTATGAAGATACAACTCATTAAAATCAAGAGAGAAGACCTAAAGCAGTTTGGGTATGGGTCCATTTTGGTATCTTTCTTCTTAGAAAGAGTCCCTCATTTGCAGCTATAGGTAGAGTGGGGGTTACCATCCCCACGAGACCTAAGAATGAAATGGTGGTGTGACCTTATGACACAACACGTAGCGGGCCCTATAATCAAGTACAATGATGCATTTTTTGAATGGTTAAGGCCCCAAATCTTGATGATTGATGATTATGCATACACCGGCTTGGACTTTCGAGGTGATCTCGACTTGGCTCTCCCTGAGGGATTTCATTGGGGAGATGTAGGTAAGAAAAACATTTTGTTCTTTATAGTGTTTTATGGTTTTTTAGGATATTAGATGTTTTTTGTGTTTTCGATCTAAAGACTAATCAGAAACTTTTGACTATGCATATGTAGGGCCACATTGACCTCCGGGTACATCTTTGATTCAGAGGAGAGGATAGCCATGTGTGGTAGCAGGGTGGGACGTTGACGACTATGAGGCAATGGAGAAGAAATTGGAAGGCTTGACGACAAACATTCCCGACATGTTGATCGAGGAGGTGCCGAGGTGTTATCAACGCCATACTGTAGGTGTGTCCGACTCACTCAGTCGGTTACTTCACCGGGTAGCATGAGAAATAGTGTGCTATCGCGAGCGACATCTATGATACTATTTCGAGTGAAATTTGTGATGTTATTTTGTAGGAGCCATGGACTTTATATTGTGATATTTTGGTCCTTAGATGGAAAACACTTTTTGTAAAATTTTTTCATTATATACATACATGAGGTTTCTACCGGCTTACTTTGTTTTTATATACAATATATAATGTGTGATTAGATTTATAAATGTCTCAAATGTTTGTCTAACATATAATTAACTAGAGCATCAATTAATGTATTTAAATATCTAGGAATCTGTTGATATTCAATATAATCAAAATAATGTTCCAAAAGGCGAATTCGTAGATATACCCGTAACAAAGTAGGACTTCGGATAATGTAGACATTACTTAACTAGAGTACTACTAGTTGCGAATAAAGTCGTACAACGAAGTGACAAATCTCAAGTGAGATAACATCGGTCAATAATTCAATGACTACGCTATATTCTGTGATATCATTGGTTGCACGACTGAGGCAAACACCTTGTAAACTGATAAGTTCGTTGGTGGATTCATAGATTGCCCAAGCAACATAAGCTAGGTTCTGAGTACTATGGCTAGCACCATCGACGAAGCCAATATAGGGTAGAGAATATGTCGACATATGGAAACCAAGCACAACACAAGGTAAGCAGTTGGGGGTCGAAACCAAATAATGAAAAAAACACAAAAGTAACACACAAGAGTATGGTACAGTAAAAGTACAAGCACTCATGCAGAGATAGTCTAAGCATAGTACTTCTTCAAGTAAAGCCCATTTCTGGGTTCACTCAAAGGAATTCC
>WSFP011392318.1:0-27874 GCA_009831015.1 Picea engelmannii | reverse complement strand
TTGACTATTCAACCTTATTGTGAGGATAATATTCAATTAAAATACTTGAAAATCACATATTTTTCTCACTCAAGGTAAGGGTTTATCTATGAACAACATTTGACTCATTGACACACATGTTGGGAACGAATATTATAACTTGAATAACTCCATTTTTCTCACTTGTGCATACATGTCTTCTTGTTCATGATGAGCACTTCTATGATGCTTTGGCTATGTGCTTGTAGAGTATCAATTTATTTCAGGTATCCTTCATATCTAAAAATTGGATCTCTTCCTTATGATTCTTAATGATGGAAATTGCAATAGCATCCCCATCTCTTTGCTTCATTATTGGGAATCCCCTAGAGATTTATATTCATCTTTATTAATCACGCATTTCCAACACTTTGACTTTGATTACTTCTCATTTACGTTGAGTTAGGGGCTACATAATTTCTTGCATCCGTACTTGGTTGGAAACAAACATTTATCACCCTTATTACTTCTTCCTACTCCAACAGAGGCTAAATTGAACATTCATTTCTTCCTCACATTTGGCAGAGTCCTTCGCATCCTTCCACGTGAATATTTTTCCTTGTTTGATCCATTGCACATGAAATATTTGAAAGTTGAAGATAGTAACATAAATCACTAATATGAACACAATGATTTAATTTTAACACTACATATTCATCAACTAAAGAGAAAAAACATGCAAAACTAAAACTGGTGGACAAGCACAGAGGGGAATTAAGCCTGTAGTCTTATTTAATGAATCCTATTTTGACACATATCGACTTTGTGTATTTGTGAGTTGATTCCTTTAGATTCCATGGTTGCAAGAACACCCTTAATTTTATTAAGATCATTAGCATCTCTTAAGAACAAAACTGCAAATCCTTGGGTAGAACTTATACGATTCATCCTTTGGTTTATGCCAACATGGAGAAACCAAATTAGTCAACCTCGGATCACTTATGTTATAAGGTGGTTATGGTGTTGGTTTCTAATAGAGTATTTACTCCACTTTCAATTATACATTTCAAGTGATATTAACATCTTTATTGTTTTTTTTTATGGTCCATTGGAAACAATTTTTGGAAAATTAGCTATGCCTTCCTCTTCTAACCATAATTATATTGATTCCATTAAAATATGCACCCCATGTGAAGTGCCCATTCAACCCTATAATTTGTAGAGGCTTTAAAACTAAAAATCCATGTTGATCCTCATGTAAATCATGAGTATTTTGTATCCATTTTTGTATGAGATGCATTTCCCTTAATCACTTTCACTTCAACATTGATCTTACTCAATAGAAATAGATGATATCCTTTGGTTTTCTAGTTGCAAAGCAATGTAATATGCCCAAAACTATTAAAAAAATTATTCCTTGGCCTGTTGATAGAAAAGGTACTATTAGGAGAGAATTTTTCTATCAAAAACGATATCCATATGTTTGCATTAAAAATGAATTTCAAGTAGCTCAAAAGGAAAGGTTTGGGGAGCATTCTTAAACTTTAATCTGAAAAATAAATGGTTCTTCTTAAAATAAGTCCAGATGTGAAGTCTCTCCTCTATAGCATGACTTTAAAAGTTTATTTGTTCTATTCATGTATTAACATACTAATTTGAGCTATTTGATTCTTGGAATCTTTTATATTTGAGAGGAAGGGTTGAGTTGATCAATTCTAGCTTACTTTGAATAAATATAATATTCTAAATGTGTTGAGGCTTGTGATACTTATCCAATAAATCTAAATGGAAAACATTTACATTCCTTTCAAGTTATTCTTGAATGGTTATGCCGACTTCCAAACACTTTGGGAATTCATATTCATGCTTGCACACACTTCTCATGTTTGGGAAATTCACCAAACACTTTGGCCTAAATTAATATTCTAAATATCTCTTCACTTTCATTATTCACTACGCATGGATCATGGAAATGCATATTCTTAATCTCTCTCCACTTCCATTCTTCACTGGGCATGGAGCATGGATGAATGGCTACTCCTTTCATGAATTTAACTTTCACAAAACCTCAATTTCTTTCTCCTCCAATATCACTTCCCTCCTAAACTCCCCAACTTATAATCTTGCAAATGAGAAATTATCTATCATAGTAATGGAAATACCTCCTTTCCCTTCAAACATCCATAAACAATGAAAGTATTGAATAAATAAAGGGAGGGAAAGTGATAAGTTAACACCTCAAATTTAAAATCACTAACAAATCCAAAACTAACAATTGCAAAGAAAACTAGTTTAATGAACATTTTATGTTCATTAAACTAGACATTCTAGACATCTTGCCACGTAGTTGACTATATCGTGTTGGATGTCTATGTTCAACCTTCACCCGTTGACATTCTAGACATCTTGCCACGTAGTTGAATATGTCTGCCTTCCTTCCTTTCCAGAAGAATAAGGGTTTAAGGTCTTCCCTCATCTTCATGACTCCCGGGTGAGCCATGTACACTGCTCTGTGAGCCTCATTTAGGATAAAACTCCTCAACTCGTCGTTTGGTAGTATGTAAATTTGATTTTTAAATCTCAATAATCCATTGTCGTCCAACGTAATTCTTCAATCTTTGTACCATCATTGTGTTTTTTTCGATAAAATACTTGACCTTTTTGTACCAGTCATCGTCACGCTATAAAGTGAGAATCTTTTCATGTAGATTCATCTGAATAGGCATCACAAAAAAATATGTGTGGTCTCTGACTCCATGCATCATCCACTCTGTTCATTGTTCCCTTTATGTAAATAATCTCAAAATCATACTCGCTAAGTAATTCTGACCAACGTCGTTGTCGTGCGTTCAAGTCGCTTTGCATAAAGATGTATTGTAGTCCAAAGTGGTTTGTTTTTAGTTAGAATTTTCATCCAATAAGGTAGTGTCTCCAAACTCTCAAGGACTAAACAATGCCTAACAACTCCCAATCGTGTGTCTCATAATTCTCCTCATGCCTTCTCGACTTTCTCAAGATGTAAGTGATCACTCGATTGTCTTGCATCAAGACTCCGCCTAAGCCTTCCTTGGATGCATTGGTGCATACCAAGAAGTCTACATCCATGTCAGGGACCTATAGTATCGGTGTTGTTGTCAACAAATCCTTGAGCCTCCAAAATTCCTCTATGCATTTCTCAGTCCAAACAAAATTCTTGCTCTTCTTCTACAATTCCGTAATCAGATTTGTTATCTTCGAAAAACCCTCAACAAACCATCGATAGTATCCCACTAAACCCATGAAGTTGCACACTTTGGGGACATTCGTCGGTGCAGGTCATTCCATAATAGCCTCGACCTTTGTTGCATCCACGACAATACCTTCGCCAGAGATGACATTCCCTAAGTAGTGAATATTCGATTGATAACACGAGCATTTAGAAAAATTCTCATATAATTTGTTCTCTCATAGACACTGTAGTACCAAGCGCAAGTGCTTGTCATGATCCTCCATCATCCGAGATTAAATCAAAATATCGTCAATGAATACTTGGACGAACTTGTTCTAGTACTCGCGGAACACCTCGTTCATCAACTCATCAACACCCCTGGGGTGTTTGTCAGTCCAAATGGTTAAAACAGTAAACTCGTAATGTCCAAACCTCATCTTAAAGGTGGTCTTAGGGACGTCATCCTCCTTGATCTGTAACTAGTGATACCCTGATCACAATTCCATCTTTGAAAACACCGTCTACCCCTTCAATTGATCCAACAGATCATCAATCCTTGGCAACTAATATTGATTCTTGATCGTTGTTTTCCTCAATTGATGGTAGTCGATGCAAATTCTCCACAACCCATCCATATTTCGTATGAAAATAACAGGAACACCCCATGGTAACACACTTGGACATACAATCCCTAGGTTTAGCAACTCCTTCAGTTGCATTATCACCTCTTGTAACTACGGGGTCGACATCTGATAAGGCATTCTTGTTATCGGTTCAGTCCCCGATTTCAGGTCTATGGTAAATTCCAACTCCTTCTCTGGCGGCATCCTAGGTAACTCCTTAGGGAAGACATCTGCATACTCTCTTACCACTGGAAGGTGTTCTAGACCTTCCGCTACTCCCTTCTTGTTTAACGCAAGTATCACATAAATCTTACATCCCTTGCGCATGCTCTTTCGTAGTTGCAAAGAAGAGATGAACCTCAAGGAGATTCCCTGGTTTCGACCTACAATCACGCGTCTTCATCCCTCATCATCGACCAAGCTCAATCGTTTCATATTACAGTTGATTATCGCCTCATGCAATTCCAACCAGTCCATACCAATCATGACGTTGTAAGATCCTAAGATCGTGATGTACAAATTGGTTCTGGTGACAAACTTTCCCAGGTTAAGGCTACATCCCGTCACCTTCCCACTAACCTTATGTTTGGCTCTAGAAGCCATTTCTACAAAGCTAAATGTGTCCTATTCGACTACCCTTACCTTAAATCATTTTAGCGCTACACCAGAAATGAAACTCTCTATAGCACTAGGATCTATCAAAATACTAAGGGTCTGGTCAGTAATGGTACTTGACGTCTCGAGCATAGTTAACTTGTGCTCTATCTGGCAGTTATTCACCGCTGCATGAATCTGATGGGCCTTGCCCAAATATCCCATGGTAGTGGGTCTGGCTGATCTAGATGCTCTAGTCCTCTCCACTGGGCATTCACGTTGGTAATGTGGCTCCCCACATGTCCAACACCCTTTCTTCGGTCCAGTATTCCTGGTACTCGAAGTAGAAGCTGAATCCTAACATTAAGGCCAAACATGAACTTGTTGACCTTAAGTTTCTTGTTAATTTGGTGTGGAGCATACCGAAGCAGCTCCAAAAACAGGCCTCGTACTCGGGCACTGTACGGTAGCCCTGTCGCAAGGTGTTGAACTCATTGAGTTGACTCTCAACTAATTCCTCAGAAAGATACCTCACTCAGAACCGTTCCTCGAACAGTTCGCATGACATGTCTTTGACGGCCATGTTCAAATGTGGCAGGAGTGTCTTCCACCATAGAAGAGCGCTCCCCTGTAGATGAAATACCGCCAAGTGGACCTTCAAGTTGGAGGTATTCGCAAAGTGAAAATCACATCGCCATATTCTCCAACCATGCCTCGACGATTGAGCCATCCGTGGCACTCGTGGACTTAAGAACCTATCCCTCTCAAGTTCTCGATGAAAGCTAATGGTATTGGTTGGACCGCGTTGTGGACCCTTAGGGGTATAGGCACCCTGGCCTCCTCTCAGTACACAAAGTGGATCAAGGCCTCTAACATTCCCTGAAAGGACCTTGTCAGGCCATCATCATCCATTACGACAATCAGATCCAGCCCAAGGACTTGTTCCTCCCTTTGGGGTTAGACTCTGAGGGTGCGGGAACTTCTGGAGGCGTCACACCTCCTTCCATGGCACCACGTTGTGAACCTTTGTGGCGTCCTCTAATCGATATCACCACATGGACACGTTAAAGTTTTTTTGTTAGCACTAGGTTAATACTCAAGAGTTTGATGCAGTGGAAAGCATAGAAATTCATAGTCACAGGGTTGAACCCTCTCTGATACCATATGTAACGGCCCCATCATTAAGACTACAAGCGACGCAAGCAAGTGCAAATTTGTCTTTGGACAGGAAGGCAATGACAACAAAAGCTAAACCACACAACTTGACGAAGAACACAATGCACACGGATCAGGAAACATACAACAATGACTCAGCACACTAGCACATCATGCAACTGGGTGAAACATGTGATAATCAAAATACATATAAAAAAAACTACCCACCCGACACAAGCAAGACCATGCCTACAAGCTAAAGGACAACATCAACAACCTAACACAGTGGCTTCGACGACCAGGAACTACAAACCTCTATGTCGCGCAAAACCAAAACGCATTAAGGTGTCACCAACCAAATACCAACATCAAATACATGAACAAACGCCCGCATTGGAAAGCATAGACTCTGACAAGGTTATCATTTGTCTCTATCCATCAAGGCACGCAATGATCCCCTCATCATGAATCATGTCGTCACAAGGCGATAGGCATGACGGTAAACCTGGCGCAACATAACATATCTAGACCATAACCCAAGAAATATCCAACATGTTAGGAGACCAAATTAACTGACAAGAAGATTATACCCATGCACCCAGGCAACAAGTCAACAAGACGTAAGATGACATCACTCAGTTAAAATACGCATGTTATTAAATTACTTCGCCAATAATCCAAAAACCATTAGTTGTTAAGCATGACGTCTAAGTGCAAAGGAGTGAACTATTATAATGTTACCATTATCATAATTGTAACCACAATTGTGACCATAAATGTGAACTATTATAAATGTGACCATAAATGTTATCATAAATGTGACCTATTTTATCTAACAACGATATCATTGTCACATAATAATAATTTGGTCCATTAATATTCATTGTGGTAAATACATGCCAAAAACAAAATGCTATCCATAAATCATATCAGAAAATATAACACTATCCATAAATCATAACCAAAAATCGCTATCCATTAATGCCTACCAAATCACGGACATATCAATGTTGTCTATTTAGTAATCACCTAGAGCTATTCATTCATGTTATTGTATTTATATAAAAATGTTATCAAAAGTTACTGTGTGAAATATACAATTGGTTGTCTAAATAATATTGGATGAGAACGCAGTCAAGAAATTCCTAACACTCTATCAAACCTTAATTCGCTATCCATGATAGCATGTAGTCAATCCTTAAATAAAATCGTTTCCATAACAAAATGGAATTGTTGTCTATATAAATATAATTACTGTAATAAATTATAATAGTCGTCTAAATTGATTCTCTATATACTCGTTGTTTATACAAAATAAAATTCGATCATGATATTAACAATAAATATATAGAATACGGATACTGATGTCTAAATATATGAAATGTTTTCTCTTTGTCATGTAAAATTGTTGTCAGACCATAATTACAAAATCTGTGTTATACAATAATTAGAAAATCTCTTCCATACAAATCTATAACATCACTATCAGATAATTACAGTTTAAAACCACAGTCATATATAAATGTAAATTTGTTGTCATATGATAATTACACAATCGTTGTCTCTCATTAAATCTACGTCTAGAAATGATATGGTTGTTCATTAATACATGATTCTGCTATCTATAAAGTACATGAGGTCGTTGTATATTAGAGGTGCGATTTTGTTGTCTTAATACCTGAGGATTCGCTAGTTATTAAATGGAGGAAATCGTTGTCTTGATAAAATCGTTGCCACGCACAATTAAGTTGTCATAGCCACACATCATACAACTCATTGTCTAAAAAAATACATATAAGGTGGGATTGAAACTCTAAGGAGAAAGGATCGTTGCCCAGCAGACTCGCGATGAAAAATACATGGTAAAAGTGAAATTAAAAGCTAAGAAAACGCCCAACAATAAAATCATGGTTAAAGAAATAATCGATATCTTAAAATGAAAATTGTTGTTTAGCTACCTTTAAGGGAATTTAAAACTCCAAAAACATTACATCTCTGCTAGGAAATTTCGCTGTAAATTTTCATTTAAAAAGAGAAACTAAAACTCCATAAAAATTACATCTATTTAGATTCGTTGTGTAGAGAAATTACAAATATTCGGATTTGTTGGGTATAGAATTTACGTCTAGGTAGACTTGTTGTACAAAGATTCACTGTATTAAAACTCTATAAAATTTACATAAGTTTAGTTTCTCTATGTATAAAACTTACATCTTTGTAGATTCGTTGACCTTTGATAGCAAACGCTATGTAAAGACTTGGGGGAAAACAGTTTGAACTATGTAAAACGAATGCAACCGCTATGTAATAAATTGGGTAAAGATTTGGGTAAAAACGAATGCAAACTCTACATAAAAATGAATGCAAACGTTATGTGGAAATGCTATGTGAAAATGAATTAGCTGCCAAGTAAAATCATAGTGGGAAAGGCCACAAAAATCATAGGGGAAATTTGGGTAAAGGATGGGTAAAGGGCCCAGAAGGTAGCAGTGTGAAAGTTGAGTAAAGACTCCAAGAAAAATCAGAGATATTCAATCACAGGAAAACACAAAAGAAATCATCCACCAGAAAACGCAGATGTAATCAATCACAAGAAATCACAAAGATTTGGCATTCAAGACTTAGAGGTTTTATCCAAGTTTGAACAGTTAAAAATGCAAAGAAAATTGAAGTTTTAATCAATCAAGGCACGAAGATACTCATTCACAATAAAGAACAAAGACAAATCATTCATACACAAATCAATCAAACGTAGAGATAAGTGAGGGATAGACAGCTAGGAAAAAATTATCCTTCACTCATCATCCATGCACAGAAAAGCAGGGCATTTGAATCTATAGGTCTATAAACATTGAAGTGACGACTGTAGATTTGGCTCCTGGTCGACTGCTCAAGCAGGGACTGATGACCAAAGGAATAAGGGAAAAACACAAATTTCTCCATAATAGTCAATAAAACAAACACAGAAAAGGTCATAGAAATCAGGGTTTGGGGTCGCCAAGGGAATCAATCCAAAATGTAGCGAGCGTAAGGCTGGGATGACTTTAAGTTCTTTGATTACAAAATGTTGAGTAAAACACAATTATTTACACAATAGAAGTATAGTAATGAAAGCGCAGGAAAAATATTAATCTACCATTCAAAAATAAATGCATTTGTATCGTAGCCAAATGAAATAGCTCTGAGTCGTTGTTCTGCACACACTCCATCCAACTCTCTCTTGCCAACCGACATGACCTCATTGGTACCTCCTAGCCAACGATAGGGGTACTCTTCTTCCCCATGATCCCCCCGAGCCGCAAAGGGGCGACGCACACAATACCAGAGAACTTCTAGCACCCAACTTGCCTCTCAAGGTCGAGCTACCACTCGTTACCCGAGTTGGGTATCCCAACTCCCATAAGATAAGTTCAATCAAGACAAAAATTCAGCAGTGTAACGTTATGCATAAAAATGAGATCCATACTCCTCCTCCTCCATCCCCTTTATAGAGTTTTCAAGTAATTAGTTTCTCAAATTCTCATTAAATTCCTTTTTCATTTAATTAATTAGGAAAAACCTCCCCCGTACACATGTCGCCCGATCCCCTAGTTGCACTAGAAAATTAATTTTATTAATCAATTAATTATTCTTATTTCCCTCACCCACCTAAAAGCATTCCTAAAAGCGCTCCTAGGTGTCCCAAAATTCCTTTACACTTCTTAAATGACTTATGCCTTACTTAATTCCTAGTTGAGTTCATAATTAGAAAGTTCCAATGGGAAGATTTCTTACTAAGTTAGACATTCAACTTTTCTTTACATTTCCCCTTTTTCTTAAGTTTCCCCCTTTTTCTTTAAGTTTCCTGTTTCTTTTAAGTTTCCCCCTTTTTCCTTTTTAACTAAAAATCAATTTAGCAAGTGTAGCTAAAACACCCATTTACCCTCTTTCTTCTTTAATTAAAAATTAATTTAGCAAGTGTAGATGAAACAACCATTTACCCTCTTTTCTTTTTAACTAAAATGAAATTAGCAAAAATAGATAAAAACAACCATTTCCCTTTTTAAAATTTTAATCCTTCATGATAATTTGACTTTAATAAATTAATTTGAATCTCTTACCCCCCTTCTTGTTACTTGTTTATTTATTATTATTTTTTTGACCACATGTTCTACTTAGACCCAGGTTTTAATTTCTCTAGGTTGGGCGACATTTTTATTAGGAAAATTGTTTTTAATTCTTACTTATCACATCATTCATTTTAAGGCCTTCTAGGTTTATTCACTTACCAATTCAAATTGTGGCGTGCACTTCAGGACGCACTAAGTGCTCCAAGGGTGTCACTCGCCTCTTTTTATTTTCCTTGTGTGACGTGCCCTTCAAAATGCACTACGTGCTCCAAGGGTACCACTCGCCTCTTTCTATTTTCCTTGCGTGACATGCCCTTCAGGACACACTACGTGCTCCAAGGGTGCCACTCGCCTCTTGATTGACTTGGTAAACATAAAAACTTAGTCAAAATTCATGCACACTCATGAGAACTTATGAGAACTTAGTCAATAGCACTTGTCTATGCATCCTCCTAGTCCAAATTCCTGCACACTCATGAGAACTTAGTCAATAGAACTTGTCTATGCAATACAACCAAATAACATATCATCAATCCATAGTGTCGCATAATCATATCGAACAACCAATAGTATAATAGTCTGGATCACTTTCAAGCAAGTGTCCTCAAAAATAAGTTCGCTCAGTGCACACAAGAGAGGGATGTTACATACACCCTCTCTTGTTTTAAACTTTGTCCCAAATTTTCATAGTATATAAGTGTCGAAATAAAGTGTATCACAGTATTATAAGTCTATCTATCAACAAAAATGGAAATTGTTGACGCATATCATATGCGTCCCCCCAGGTCATCGAGTGAGAACCATAGTTTTCCCACTGGACCTTGACTTGATCTACTACTCGACATCGTAGTTGTCGAATGTGATGGTCCAGGATATGGATCCGCTCTGCTGTGAGCGCACCCTTGTTCGATACTGCAAGGAACTCATGTCAAAAACAAGAGCAGGATCACTAACAGAATCTCTCAAAATAGAGACATGAAATACATGGTGTGTCTGCCTCAAGGAATCAGGCAAGGCTAGTCAATTAGGCCATGATCCCTCTCCTTTCCACAATCTCTCAGGATCCCCCGAACCTAGGAGAGATTTTATAACCCTTTCCAAACTTGGTCAAACTCTTATGCAGTTTCACCCGCAAGAAGACTTGATCACCAACTTCATAACTACGATCAACATGATGCACATCGGCATAACTCTACTTTTGATCTTGTGCTTCCTTGATCCTTTGTCTTATAGTTTGCATTGATCTTCCATTTCTTGGATCGCTTTCAGTCCCACCAAGACCCTATCCTCAAGCCGATCCCAACTCAAAGGTGTCCAACACGGTCGCCCGTAAAGAAACTCGGAAGGCATCATCTTAATGGTGCTTTGATAATTGTTGTTATGTGAATTCTACCAATGGAAATAATTCTTCCCAACACTTCCGTTGGTCCATCACGTACATGCACAACATATCCTCCAATATTTGGTTTGTTTGTTCCATCTTCCCATCTGTCTCCGGGTGATACGTGGTACTAAATTTAAGTTGGATTCCCCAGGCCTCTTGGAAACTAGTCCAAAATCATCCATTAAACATCGATCCTCGATTGGATATGATCCTCTTAGGCATGCCATGCAGCCTCACAATATTGTTGATGAAAAGCTATGTCAGGTGCTTGATATGTCATACTCACGGAAATAAAATGAGCACTCTTCGTTAGAGTGTCGACTAGCACAAAAATCGAGTCATGTCTCCTTGCCGTCAGTGGCAATCCAATAATGAAATCCATCGAAATGACCTCCCATCTCGATTCTGGAATAGCTTGTGGTTGTAATAATATTGTTGGATGTCTATGTTCACCCTTCACCTGCTGACATTCTAGACATCTTGCCACCTAGTTGACTATGTCTGCCTTCCTTCCTTTCAAAAAGAATAAGGGTTTAAGGTGTTCCCTCATATTCATGACTCCCGGGTGAGCCATATACACTTCTCTGTGAGCCTAGTTTAGTATCAAACTCCTCAACTATTCATTCGATGGTACGTAAATTCGATTTTTAAGTCTCAATAATTTATCGACGTCCAACGTAATTCTTCAATATTGGTACCATCATTTGTTTTGTCCGAAAAAATCCTTGACCTCTTTGTACCAATCATCGTCGCGTTTTAAATTTAGAATATGTTCACATAGATTCATTTGAAGAGGCATCACCAAACAATATGCGTGGTATCCAACTCCACACATTAGCCACTCTGTTCATTGTTCCATTTCTGTAATTAATCTCGAAATCGTACTCGCTAAGAAATTCTGACCAACGTCGTTGTCGTGCGTTCAAGTCACTTTGCGTAAATATGTGTTGTAGTCCATAATGGTCTATTTTTAGTTAGATTTTTTGTCAAATAAGGTAGTGTCTCGAAACTCTAAAGGCCTAAACAATGGCTAACAACTCCCAATCATGCATCACATAATTCTCCTCATGCCTTCTTGACTTTCTCGAGATGTAAGAGATCACTCGATTGTCTTGCATCAAGACTTCGCCTAAGCCTTCCTTGGATGTGTCAGTGCATACCAAGAAGTATGTGTCCATGTCAGGGACCTATAGTATCGATGTTGTCGTCAACAACTTTTTGAGCCTCTAAAATGCCTCCATGCATTTCTCGGTCCAAACAAACTTCTTGTTCTTCTTCTGCAATTATGTAATCAGAATTGTTATCTTCAAAAAACCCTCGACGAACCATCGATAGTATCCTGCTAAACCCATGAATTTGCACACTTCGGGGAAATTCGTCAGTGCAAGCCATTCCATAATAGCCTTGACGTTTGATGGATCCATGGCAATACCTTCACCGGAGATGACATGCCCTAAGTAGTGAATCTTCGATTGATAACACGAGCATTTAGACAAATTCCCATATAATTTGTTCTCTCGTAGACACTGTAGTACCAAGCGCAAGTGCTCGTCATGCTCCTCCATCGTCCGAGAGCAAATTAAAATATCTTCAATGAATACTTGGACAAGCTTGTCCTAGTACTTGCAGAACACCCCATTCATCAACTCATAAATACCCCTGGGGTGTTTTTCAGTCCAAACGGTTAAAAAAGTAAACTCATAATGTCCAAACCTCATCTTAAAGGAAGTCGTAGGGACGTCATCCTCCTTGATCTGTAACTGGTGATACCCTGATCGCAAGTCGATCTTTGAAAACACCGTCTCACCCTTCAATTGATCCAATAGATCATCAATCTTTGGCAACGAATATTGATTCTTGATCGTTGCTTTACTCAATTGATAGTAGTCAATGCAAAGTCTCCACAACCCATCCACATTTCGTATGAAAATAACAGGAGCACCCGATGGTAACACACTTGGACATATAATCCCTAGGTTTAACAACTCCTTCAGTTGCATTCTCAACTACTATAATTCTGGGGTCGACATCTGATAAGTCATTCTTTCTATTGGTTCAGTCCCCGGTTCTAGGTCTATGGTAAATTCCAACTCCTTCTTTGGTGGCATCCCAGGTAACTCCTCAGGGAAGACGTCCACAAACTCTCTTACCACCGGAAGGTGTTCTAGACCTTCTGCTACTCCCTTCTTGTTTAATGCAAGGATCGCATAAAGCTTACATAACTTGTGTATGCTCTTCTGTAGCTGCAAAGAAGAGATGAAACTCGAGGAGACTCCGTGGTTACAACCTACAATCACGTGTCTCTGTCCCTCGTCATCAACCAAGATCAATCGTTTCGTATTACAGTTGATTATCACCTCATGCAATTCCAACTTGTCCATGCCGATCACGAAGTCGTAAGATCCCAAGATCGTGACGTACAGGTTGGCCCTGGTGACAAACTTTCCCAAGTTAAGGCTACAGCCAGTCACCTTCCCACCAACCTTTTGTTTGGCTCCAGAAGCCATTTATACAAAGATAAACTCGTCATGTTCGACTACTCTTACCTTAAATCATTTTAGTACTGCACCAGAAATGAAACTCTTGGTAGCACTAGGATCTATCAAAATACTAAGGGTCTGATCAGTGACGGTACTTGACATCTCGAGCACAATTGACTCATGCTCTACCTAGCGGTTATTCACCACTACATGAATCCGATGGGCCTTCCCCAAATCTCCCACGGTAGTGGGTTTGGCTGATCCAGATGCTCTAGTCCTTTCCATTGGGCAGTCGCACTCGTAATGTGGTTGCCCACATGTCCAACACCCATTATTCAGTCCAGTACTCCTAGTACCTGAAGTAGAAGCTAAATCCTAACATTAAAGCCAAACATGAACTTGTTGACCTCAAATTTCTTGGTAATTTGGTGTGGAGAATACCGAAGCAGCTCCAATAATGATCCTTGTACTCAGGCAACGTATGCCTGCCCTGTTGCAAGTTGTTGAACTCATTGAGCTGGCGCTCAACGAATTCCTTGGAAAGATACCTCACTCGAAACCATTCCTCGAACAGTTCCCATGACACGTCTTCGACAACCATGTTCAAATGTGGAAGGAGAATCTTCCACCATAGAAGAGCGCTCCCCTGTAGTTGAAAACCCGCCAAGAGGACCTTCAATTTGGATGTAGTTGTGAAGTGAAAATCACATCGCCATATTCTCCAACCATGCCTCTATAGTTGATCTGTCTGCATCACTCATGGACTTGAGAAATTATCCCTCTCTAGTTCTCGATGAAGGCTAACGGTACTGGATGGAGCACATTGTGGACCCTCAGGCGTCCAGGCACCCTGGAATCCTCTCAGTACAAAAAGTGGATCAAGGCCTTTGGAATTCCCTTAAAGGACCTTGTCAGGCCATCATCATCCATTACAACAATTAGATCCATCCCAAGGACTTGTTCCTCCCATTGGGGTTAGACTTCGAGGACGTGGGCACTTCTGGAGGCATCGTACCTCTTTCCACAGCACCACATTGTGAACCTCTGTGGTGTCCTCTAAGCGAAATCACCACATGGACACATTAAATTTTTTTTGTTAGTGCTAGGTTAATACTCAAGGGTTTACTACAATGGAAATCATGGCGATCCACAGTTGTAGGGTTGAACCCTCTCTGATACCATATGTAATGGCCTCTCTGATACCATATGTAATGGCCCCATCGTTACAACTACAAGCAAGTGCAATTTTTTTGGGGGGGCCGGGAAGGTGATGACGACAACAGTTAAACCACACAACTTGACGATGAACACAATGCACGCATATCAGGAAAAAAACAACAACGACTCAGCACACTAGCACATCATGCAACTGGGAGAAACATGCAATAATCAAAAGATAGATTAAAATGACTACCCACCCATCACAAGAAAAACCATGCTTATAGGCTAAAGGACAACATCAACAACCCAACACAGTGGCTTCGACAACCAGGAACTAGAAACATCTACATCGCACAAAACCAAAATGCATTAAGGCGTCACCAACCAAGTACCAACATCAAATACATGAAAAAACACCCACATCGGGAAGCACAGACTCCAGCCAGGTTATCATTCACCTCTATCCATCAAGGTGTGCAATGATCCCCTCATCAGGAATCATGTTGTCACAAGGTGATAGGTGTGACGATAACACTGGTGCAACATAACATATCTAGACCATAACCCAAGAAATATCCAATGCACTAGCTGGCCAAATTAACTGACAAGAAGACTATACCCACGCACCCAAGCAATAAGTCGACAAGACGCAAAATGACATCACTCAATTAAAATGCGCAAGCAATTAAACGACTTCACCAACAATCCAAAAACCATTAGTTTTTAAGCATGACATCTAAGTGCGAAGGAGTGAACTATTATAATGTTACCATTATCATAATTGTGACCATAAATGTGAATTGTTATAAATGTGACCATAAATGTTATCATAAATGTGACCTATTTTATTTAACAACGATATCGTTGTCCCATAATAATAATTTGGTCCATTAATATTCGTTGTGGTAAATACATGTCAAAAACAAAATGCTATCCATAAATCATATCAGAAAACATAACGCTATTCATAAATCATAACCAAAAATTGTTATCCATTAATGCCTATCAAATCGTGGACATATCAACGTTGTCTATTTAGTAATCACTTGGGGCTATTCATTCATGTCATTGTATTTATATAAAAACGCTATCAAAATTTATTGTTTGAAATATACAATTGGCTATCTAAATAATATTGGATGAGAACGCAGTCGAGAAATTGCTAACACTCTGTCAAACCTTAATTCACTATCCATGATAACACATTGTCAATCCTTAAATAAAATCGTTGCCATAACAAAAAGGAATCATTGTCTATATAAATAGAATTACTGTAATAAGTCATAATAGTCATCTAAATTGATTCTCTATATACTCATTGTCTATACAAAATAAAAGTTGATCATGATATTAACAATAAATATATAGAATAAGGATGTTGTTGTCTAAATATATGAATTTTTTTCTCTCTGTCATGTAAAATCGTTGTCAGACCATAATTACAAAATCTTTGTTATACAATAATTAGAAAATTGTTTCCATACAAATCTATAACATCGGTGTCAGATAATTACAGTTGAAAACCACAGTCATAGATAAATGTAAATTCGTTGTCATATGATAATTACGCAATCGTTGTCATGCCAAAATAGTTGTCTCTCATTAAATCTACATACGGAAATGATATGGTTGTCCATTAATACATGAGTCTTCTATCTATAAAGCACATGAGGTTGTTGTTTATTAGAGGTGTGATTTTGTTGTCTTAATACATGATGATTCTCTAGCTATTAAATGGAGGAAATCATTGTCTTGATAAAATCACTACCACACACAATTAAGTTGTCATAGCTACACAGCATACAATTCGTTGTCTAAAAAAATATGTTTAAGGTGGGATTGAAACTCTAAGAAGAAAGGATCGTTGCCCAGTAGACTCACAATGAAAAATACATGGTAAAAGTGAAATTAAAAGCTAAGAAAACGCCAAGCAATAAAATCGTGGTTAAAGAAATAATCATTATCCTAAAATGAAAATCGTTGTTTAGCTACCTTTAAGGGAATTTAAAACTCCAAAAACATTACATCTCTGCCGGGAAATTTCACTGTAAATTTTCATTTAAAAAGAGAAACTAAAACTCCATAAAAATTACATCTATTTAGATTCGTTGTGTAGAGAAATTATAAATATTTGGATTTGTTGGGTATAGAATTTACGTCTAGGTAGACTTGTTGTACAAAGATTCATTTTATTAAAACTCTATAAAATTTACATTAGTTTAGTTTCTCTGTGTATAAAACTTACATCAATGTAGATTCATTGACCTTCGATAGCAAACACTATGTAAAGACTTGGGGGAAAACGGTTCGAACTATGTAAAACAAATGCAATCGCTATGTAATAAATTAGGTAAATATTTGGGTAAAAACGAATGAAGAATCTACATAAAAACAAATGCAAACGCTATGTGAAAAAAAATTAGTTGCTAAGCAAAATTGTTGTGGGAAAGGCCATGAAAATTATAGGGGAAAATATGGGTAAAGAATGGGTAAAGCGCCTAGAAGGTAGCAGTGTGAAGGTTGAGTAAAGACTCCAAGAAAACTCAAAGATATTCAATCGCAGGAAAACGCAGAAGAAATAATCCACCAGAAATCGTAGATGTAATCAATCACAAGAAAGCGCAGAGATTTGGAATTCAAGACTCGAAGGTTTTATCCAAGTTTCAGCAAATAAAAACACAGAGAAAATCGAAGTTTTAATCAATCAAGGTGTGGAGATACTCATTCACAAGAAGGCGCAAAGACAAATCATTCAGAGATGAATCAATCAAACATAGAGATAAGTGAGGGATAGACAGCTGGGAAATATTTATCCTTCATTCATCATCCATGCACAGAAAAGCAGGGAATTTGAATCTATAGGTCTTTAAACACCAAAGTGATGATTGTCGATTCGACTCCTAGCCGACTGCTCAAGCACGGACTAATGACCAAAGGGAAAAGGGAAAAACACAAATTTCTTCGTAATAGTCAATAAAACAAACATATAAAAGGTCAGAGCAATCAGGGTTTGGGGTCGCCAAGGGAATCAATCCAAAATGCAGCAAGCATAAGGCTGGGATGACTTTAAGTTCTTTGATTACAAAATTTTGAGTAAAACACAATTATTTACACAATAGAAGTACAATAATGAAATCACAGGAACAATATTAATCTACCATTCAAAAATAAACGCATGCGTACCATAGCCAAATGCGACAGCTCCGAGTCATTGTCCTGCGCGCACTCCGTCCAGCTTCCTCTTGCCGACTGATGTGACCTCACTGGTACCTCCCAACCAACGATAGGGGTACTCTTCTTCCCCCTGAGTCCCCCAAGCCGCAAAGGGGCCACGCACACAATACCAGAGAACCGCTAGCACCCAACTCACCTCACAAGGTCAAGCTACCACTCGTTACCTGAGATGGGTATCCCAACTCCCACAAGATAAGTTCAGTCAAGATAAAAATTCAGCAGCATAACGTTACGCATAAAGATGAGATCCATACTCCTCCTCCTCCATCATTTTGATAGAGTTTTCAACTAATTAGTTTCCCAAATTCTCATTAAATTCCTTTTTCATTTAATTAATTAGGAAAAACCTCCCCCATACACATGTCGCCCGATCCCCTAGTTGCACTAGAAAATTACTTTTATTAATTAATTAATTATTGCTATTTCCCTCACCCACCTAAAAGCATTCCTAAAAGCGCTCCTAGGTGTCCCAAAATTCCCTTACACTTCTTAAATGACTTACGTCTTACTTAATTCCTAGTTGAGGTCATAATTAGAAAGTTCCAATGGGAAGATTTCTTACTAAGTTAGAAATTCAGTTTTTCTTTACATTTCCCCTTTTTCTTTAGACCCTCTTTTCTTTTTAACTAAAATTAAATTAGCAAAAATAGATTAAAACTACCATTTCCCTTTTTAAAATTTTAATCCTTCATGATAATTTGACTTTAATAAATTAATTTGAATCTCTTACCCCCCTTCTTGTTACTTGTTTATTTATTATTAATTTTTTGACCACGTGTTCTACTTAGACCTAGGTTTTAAGTTCTCTAGGTTGGGCGACATTTGTATTAGGGAAAATTGTTTTTTATTCTTACTTATCACATCATTCATTTAAAGGTCGTCTAGGTTTATTCACTTACCAGTTGAAATCGTGATGTTCCCTTCAAGACGCACTAGGTGCTCCAAGTGTGCCACTCGCCTCTTTATGTTTTCCTTGCATGACGTGCCCTTCAGGATGCACTACGTGCTCCGGATGCCACTCGCTTCTTTATATTTTCCTTGTGCGATGTTCCCTTTAGGATGCACTGTGTTCTCCAAGGGTTCCACTTGCCTCTTGATTGACTTGGTAGACATCAAAAACCCCTGGAATCAATACTCTGCCAGGTGATCTTGTGGGAGACTAAGGGCCTCTAAGGAATAAGGCCCCTGCCTTATTGTGTGCCCCTTAGAATCATCGTGAGCGGTTGTCGCAGCCTTCCCTCATGGCATCGTGGGTCCTCTCAAACTAGTTAATCATTAACCTACAGTTCGAGCCATAGTGGGAATGTTAGTAGGTTGTGGCAGGGCCGCTGACCACACCTCTCCCTCAAAGTATATGGTTTTCCTGCGTGACCTCTCTACTCCACATGTGAGTCTGGTCGGCAAGCTATCGTCAGCGTGCATCCAGCAATGAATCATGTTAGCAGTAATAATCAATCATCATAACATCTAATCATATGTGCATATGTCACAAAAACAACATTCAAACCCAACAGTCCACTCCCTGACTCGGTCTGGAGTCCAAGGGGTTTCATCGATGCCTTTGCATCCTCTAGGTCCAAAGTCCTACACACTTAGGAGAACCCAGTCAATAGCACATGTCTATGTAATACAACCAAATAACATATCACCAATCCATAAAGTCTCATAATCATATCGAATGACCAATAGTATAATAGTGTGGATCACTTTCAAGCAAGTGTCCTCAAAAATAAGTTCGCTCAGTGCATGCAAGAGCGGTATGTTACACTTAGGTTAACCTGATCCTTGGTTCAATGTATGTCTTACCACTAGTTTTATAATCATCACAAAGGTTTTCAAACCCTTGATATCCTGATTTAAAAACTTATCTTGAATTTTTTATTCTTTCTACTCATTTTTGAGGTCTTCAAATAGTGATTTCTTTTCTCTTTCACCATTTTGAGTCCTTAATTGAACAAGTTGTCTCATGCTTGATTTATTTCAATTCTCATAAAACTTTTGAGTTCACTTTGTTTGGTTTCTTGTTTATTCATGTTCCTTTGTGTCAAAAATTGATTTCTTTCATTCTCATTGAAAGATATGAAGCATAAAAGGTTTGCATTTGAAGAGATTTCATTACACATACAATCAAACAAAGAGAATTTATGCATTCTTAGGAATTTTGTTTTGGTACATGTTTTGAAAGAGTTATTCTTGTGTTTTCTTTAGGATTTAATATTTGTTTGATAGTTTGGCATCATTTTGAAAAGTTGCATGATATTCGGTGCTTGTTAAGAAGAAAACAACTCTTCTCCTTCTCGTACATAGAATTCATCGAAAATAAAATGATTGCATTTCATTATTTTTGCATTCTATTGGAGTTGAGTCTCACACATTATTAGTTTCATCTCCATGGACCTTTCTGAGTAACAAAATACATTAAAATCAACTAGAGCACTAATAAAATCAACTTGATGTTTTTTTGTTCATAGTACACCAACAGTAGCACAGGATTAGAATCTTTGGATTAGGAAAAGTGAGTAAATTGTCCAAGATTGTTAAATGAGACTATATAACACTATAGAGTGATCAAATACAATTTGTGTATAGGCATAGATGGGAACCCCCTCTAACATAGGGGATAAACATGAGGTCGTGTGTGAAAGAGTAGTGGAGATTACCCCTCCAAAGCTTGACAAATCGTAGCAGAAAGAGCATATATTGGGGGGTTTTCTTGAGAAACTATTGGTTTCATTTAGTCTCGGTGCTTCATGAATCCTGAATCTGTTCAAGGTCCTTAGGAGTCTTATCAGTCCACTTGTCTTCATTTCTCTTGAAGAGCTTCATACTTTGTTATCCTTCCCATACGTTCGGTCTTGACTGTCGACTGTACCCCCCGGAGGCTGACTGTGATTTGGTAACCTTAGTGGCCTTTCCTAGGTATCTGCAAAGGTGACTGTGGGGGGATTCCCACGGTACCTGTGGCATACATCGCATCACATTTTCAGTACCCTTGGAGGGTGACCCCGCAAAGTGAGGGTTTTTTGCACTAAGAAGGGTTGTTATGTGGAGGTCGGGGTAACTACTTCTCATATCTTCGCTGACGGCTTGATATATTGTATTCGAAATATCCTTCTACTATTTTGGGGTTGATTACCTATAGATCTATTTTATGGGTGTGTTCTTTCGGAGTTCATAGTTGGCCTTAAGGATTTCTGTTTTTCTTTCACTATGGTTGATCAAGGGATTCGAAGATCTCATAGAATGCAAGGTTTGGATCTTGAAGTTCAAGAACCTCAACTAAAACCTTGTTACAAAGGAATGGTCGAAGATAAAACTTTTGAAATCGACAGTGTAGCTCCTAGAAGTGGCCAACACGTAGAAGAATCAGTCACAACCTTCGTGGAAGGCCTTGTATCTCACACAAATCCCCTTTTTACTGATCCACTCAGCCCATTACCCATTGAAAAACCATCCACGGGATTTCTTGATGCTTATTCTTCTTAATATTTACCAGTCAGTTCAGCCACTAGCCAATATTTTTGCATGAACCCACCGAAATTTGGTTTTACACAAGGATTGGGAATTTCACCCCCTCTATCCATAGCTCTTGTAGTTGACCCTACAAGAGAAAATATCACTAATTTTGATGCTTATTCTTTACTGGGAACATCCTTGACCCAGGTTACTTTGACACAACAACTTGCAATTACATCTCTCTCTGCACATCTGTCAGGTAATATTCCTTCTCCACTAATCCCACATATGCACACACCAAGTGCGTTACTTTTTCATCCCATCAACCAAATGGACAGCAGTCAGGTCATTCAAAAAACCACATTTACACAAGCTACTCAACCCACATTTCCAACTTTATAAATGGGGAGTTCTTTAATACCCTTTAGGGAGGTCAATATTTAGATGGGGGGCAACCTTTTGTTGCAGGAAACCATCAACTATGAGGAAAAATCATATGTGGGGGCCACATCAAAAAACTTGGGGGAAAGCCACTCATGTAGGTCCTTCCATTCCCATTACTATTGGCTCGTATCCCATACAACCATATCTAGGAGTTGCAAATCCTTTATGGGGTCAACCTAATTCGGTGGGAATTCCTCAACAAGGAACTTTTCCCAATCAATCTGTGAACCCCATGATTCCAACACAACATCCCCCTCAAACATAGTATATGGGAGATCCATCAGGTCAACCGCAGTACATGGGAGGACCATCGGGTCAACCACAATACATGAGGGAACCCCCAAGTCAAACACAATACATGGGGGGTCAGCCACAGCACATGGGTCCTACCGCAACCTACATATGGTCATGCTAGTGTTCCTATGTCACATGAATACTACTAGTATCCACATGATAACTAAAAAATTCCTTTCTTGGATACATTAGATCTGCCTGATCTATCATGTTTGACCAATGATCCCATACTGCATGCCCCATTTTTTCCTCCAATCCCTACCAAACTACCATATGATATCCCAAAATTCGATTGGGAACCTGGAGAAGACCCTAATAACCATGTAATAACTTTCCATCTTTGGTGTTCTTCGAACTCTTTGATGGATGACTCCATTCATTTAAAACTATTCCAGAGAAGTCTCATAGGCTCAAAAACCAAATGGTATATCGAACTGTCACGACACTCCTTTGGTGACTTTAATACTTTAGATATGGATTTTTTGACAGATTTTGAGTTATCGATTCAATATGAGACCAGTACAGATATCTTAACCTCTCTTAGAAAATCCACCTCCACACATATTTCTTATCATATTCACGAATGGAGGTGGCAGTGACGGATGATTAAAGATAATATTTTGGACCAACTTCTGGTAGATTGGTTTACCAAGTTGCTTTTTCCACCCATTGCTAGATATGTCTCCATGGGAAGTGTTTCCACTAAGGAGAAAGTGATTAGTCGTGCTCAATATTTGGACTTGGTATATTCCCAATCGAGCACACTTTACGATTTGATCCCTCACGCTCCGCTCCCATCGAATGATCTATCAAGACCTACTCTGGAAACCCATGTCGATGGTGTGGTAGGTTATGTTACCAAAATTGCTCCCTCTCCTGCACAAACCTCTGATTTGAATGCAATCAAGTCCACTTAATCTTAGCAACCTCAAGGTAAGAAGAAAAACAAGGGTAAATCCAAGAATTCAAGGTAAGAAGAAAAACAAGGGTAAATCCAAGAATTCTTCTATTCCACGGGAGAGTACAAAAACTATTGAAACCCAACGAAAAAGGAAGGGTAAGCTTCCCTGTATGACTTGTATGGAGGACCACTATGAAAGTCTTCCCTCATCGCGAGGAAGTTGATAAATTTCTTAAAGGTAACTCTCTACCCGCAGTGCTAACTAACCCTTTCCCAACTCAGTAGCAACAAATGGTTGCACAAAATCTTGACTCTCCACAAGGGGGAAACACAGGTTAATCCCACCATGGGAATGCTTCCTCAAGTGCCACTTAGGTATTTATGTGGAAGGATACGGTTAGTATAATGACCAGAGCTAATACTTATGACACTTCTCCAGATAATCATGCCAATGGAGGTGATACCAATAATCCCTCAAATTTCACTCCTCCTCCATCCTTCGCCCCTCTTTAGAACGAGAGGCTTGTTGCTGATTTAGTGTTTCTCCTGCCGAAGGTTACAATTCAAAAGTCAATTTTCAATCCAATTTCCCGCGTTGCTTAACACTACAACATTGTTGAATATTTGGCGCAAGAAACTTGTGCTATGTTGACGCTTGAAGTTATACAAAATTGTCCAAGTCAACGTAGAACCTTGTTATCATCCATTGGAGTTGTGGATCCAGAGACATCAAATATGATTATGTTTGATTTGGATTATCTTAAACCGAGGCTCTCCCACTACCTGACATTATAATTTCAAGCTATGGTTGGTGGGAAGAACATCCATCGCATCGTTTTGGATGAAGGAGCTTCCACATGTATCATGTCTTTGTCTTGTTGGAGAGCCATTGGTTCTCCTGAACTTAACTAGTCCCATATCACCCTTAAGGTGTTTTATGGATGTGGTTTCCAACCTTATGGACTCTTAAAATATTTCTTTTTGGAATTAAAGGGCAAAGTCATTTTTGTTTATATTGAAGTGGTTGATGTGCCCCTAGATTATAATTTATTGCTTGGTTGTAGTTGGTTCTATGCAATGATTGTCATCGCTTCTTCAATCTTTCATATTTTTCAATTTCCCCATCAAGAGAAAATTGTGACTATTGACCAACTTGATTATTTCACCCCATATCTCCTTAATTCCCCAGTGAATAATATCCCTTTCCTGGGAAATTCCAATCTTCAGTATGAAAGTGTGGGGGTAGGTCTCCTTAAGGATTCCTCACTCATGGGAGTTTTTCCCTTAGCTCCCCCAGATCCCCCACATGACGTTTCCACATTAAATATGATTACAGATATGGTGAAACGATCCTATGAATCGTTCAATCCTTGGGTAGTACCTATCCCATCTTCCACTAAAACACTATGTGGCATCATGTCACTTAGTCTTCCACAAGATTTGGCACATAAACCTTCACTTCCTCCACCTGTCTCAATAGATCCTATTTCTTCCTCCCTCTCTAGCGAACCTATCTCTATTAGTAACCAGGATTCTATGCAGAAGAAGAGTCGACGGATGAACCAAATATTGTGGGGCATGTCTCCAACCTCTGTACATCATGCTGAAGTTAAACCGCCAACTTCGTATGATAATGTTGGGGGTAAAGTACCAACCTATGAACATTATGTTGGTAAAAAACCCGAAAATAGGTATCGATCAATGTACCAACCTCTAGACATCATGTTGGGAAGGGGCACATTCATGGGTATTACAACGAGCATATTTTATTCTCATTTTCAAGCTCATTAAAAAATGAAACCAACTTCGAGCAAAGTTCACATTTTTGTGTCAAGCTCGTTAAAAAATGAAACAGAGGATTTCGAGCATAGTTTTACTCTCTATTTCAAGATCGTTAAAAAATAAAACAGAGTATGATCATACTTTGTCATCCTTTGAGCTTGTTAAACCATGAAGAGTTGTCTTTTGAGTGGTAGTTTACCCCTTTTTGGGCCTCATAAGACTAACTATGAAAAATGTATACTCTAGCCCATCGTGACTAGAAGAGTTCTCCCTTGTATCGTTTTACACTTTTTGGGGCTTAGGGGACTAAATTTACGAAAAAGAACATCCATGGAGTTGTCTTTAAGATCTTCTCAGACTCTCTAAACATGAAAAGATTGTTGATTTTTCCTTCTTTGGACTCATAAAACATGCATTGAAGGACCCATACGGGGTCGAACCCCTCCTTCTTTAGGTCCGCTAAACATATGATGAGGGACTCGTCGAAGATGAGCTATACTGAGAATCTGTTATCCTCCTCAAGATTGTTAAAAAACAAAGAGTTACTCGCCAATCATGGTGGGGGGGGAATTGAAGGAAGTGGGTCAATTTTTTTTGGAAAGCATCATGGCAGATGTTTTTTGTTGCCCTTGAAAAATATGGAACCTATTTTCATCTCATCTTATAGTTGGATAATATGCTTGTCTCGCACCTTTTTGCATCTCGTCTTACAGTTGGATAATCTGCTTGTCTCTTAGTCATACGAATTCCATGAGTCCTCATACTTATTCATCTCACCTGAAGAGTGCCCCGGTGATCATCGCACTACATTTTGGTCTATATCTCAATCAATTCAATGCTACCAAGTCACTTGTCATGCCTCACAATGTTCAAGGGCAGTTTCACCTCAAACCAACCATTTTGCAGTATTATCCATTCTCATACTCATGTTAGTCAGTCCTCATATGATCTATCATATTTTATCACTTTCCTGTGTCATTTTTGGGTCGATGATGGGGGAAACATCATGGACCTCCTTCAATGATTTTGTTCCTATAGACTTCAATACATTATCCAAGAATTAGACTTAGAAACCAATTAGTACCTCGGAGCCTACATGTCTCAATGGCAAGTTCCCCGGCCTTCAAAAGTAGGTTTACACCATTGGCCTCTGATCGAATGATTCCAGGGGTGTTTAACTTCAGTTCATTCATTCGCACTCGGTGGAATGTACCAAGGTACCTTGGGATTCATTGTCATCATTAGTGATTTCCCTTGCACTTTTTAACAGTATACATTAATGACCAGTAATCAAGTGGTTTCTACCATGTTTGACATCAAGTCATCTATTCAATGGCTAGATTCATACTATTTCGATATCGGGATGAAGACCCTCGGTTGGATGCTCGCTTTGTTATGTGATTTACCCAGGCTACGATGGAGATTATATGAGTATTTTTAGGATTCCAGTGCACTCACCCTACCGGCGACCCCACTAATATATATATAGTCACATAGATCCACTTTGTATTGGTATGTGGCTATGTTTTTGTCATATCATAGCTCCATTGTGTATTCTTTCGTGGCTACGACTTAATCAAGTCATCGAGGTATGGATCCAAATTGTATCTTCGGTGGCCATATCCCTAGTCAGTACTTTCATGGATCTGCAGTGTATTGTTCGGTGGCCATCCTTTGAATCAGTTTACTCTGAGCATAAGTATGTCTGCCTCGAGGATGATACATATATATTGTTTGATGTTTGTTTGAAAATTCCACCAAGATATCCTAATCCAACACCATTGCATTAATATTTTTTAAAGTGTTTCGGCCATCAGTTTATCTTCTAACCTCACACTTTAGGGGGCATATGTTACACACCAAAATGTCACACTTAAGTGTCGTATCTATTATGCACTTAATTGTCGAAAGTGTCGCAACTGTCGTATGCACCTTACTAATTATTTCATGCACTTTATCAAGTGTTGTATGAACCTTACTAAGTGTCTCATGCACTTTGACACCATGAAAGAACATTTGGCATGATCCCTAGTCTTTGTGGAGGAGAAAATCGAGCATGAGATGGTCAAAAAACCGCTTTTTACCTTGATTTTTGACCTATTTTTGAAGGTCAACGCCCCCTACCCATGTATAGGGAGCATTCATCCTTGATCAACACACCTTGTTGAACTATGGGGGACAGTTGATAATGCTCTGTGCTCCATATTGGGGGAGTGTTGAAGTGGTTAGAGGAAGATTTGGTCAGCCCACCTTATTCTAAGGGTCGGCCCCGAGATGCACTTAAGTGGTTTTGGTCAAGGGATTAAGTCATGAGTTGAGTCAGCCATATTCCATCCATTTTGGGTAAGAAAATCCTAACCTAAGGAGATAAATACTCAACCATTTCCTAGAATCCTTCATGGTGGTTAAGCCTCCCAAATCCTATATAATGAGGCCACTCAAAGGTGAAAGGGGAGAAAATATTTCAGAGTGTCAAACCTTTGATCTTGGAGGAATGAATCCATCAAAGCATCATCTCCATCAAAGCATCATCATTTTCATATTGAGATATTCAGGCAAGGGTTGGAATGGAGAGCTTGGAGGAACGCTAGCACAACATCACAAGGTTGTAAGTTTTTCCATGTTTTCCATTATTAATATAACTTAGCATATTCCCTTCATGTTTGTGTCTTTGATTCATACATGTCTATTGTTGTAAATTCATCATAGTTAGATCTATCTTCAACTAAGAATCTAGTGTAGAGGAAGGTGGTTTCTTCGTGTTCTTTGTAGGATCTCTCATGTTCCTAGGATCTTGATCAACAAGGTCAGAGGCAGCAAGGAAAATCTTCGTAAGAAGGTAATTCCCCCATGTCTTTCTTCTTGTTTGATTATCTAAGTATATCTAAAGGGAAATTAGTTACCACTTGTTCTCTTCTATCTTGGATCGAAAAGAACCTGGTCCAAGGGGAGTTCAACCTGTTCGTAGGGTGAAATTTCTCACAGCAATGGGTAGCCATTAAAATTTGTCACTCAAAGCTTCAATGGCATGGAATATGTATTCAATCAATCTAAGTATCAATCATAATAATCCAAGAGAAATTTACATCAA